>JAUZNK010031467.1:0-18739 GCA_035046665.1 Euphysa ruthae
TAGCTGGAAACGCAATGCCACGGCGATCATCACACCAGGAAGGTAGAGGCTGTATTGTACGCATATCCTTCCATTTTCATAAGCGGGACGTCGGGTCCCAGAACTCACCACTTCCCCCACCCATGTGAGTATTATTTATCTCAAAAATCGTACATTCTTTTTTGTTGTAAAATTTTGCATGAAATCATTAGGCCGTAATGTCACAACAATCACAGTTCTACATTTTTTTTTAAATCTGCTCATTAACTTTTTTTGGAATTTCTGCATAAAGTTAAAGGACCTATAGAAGGAATGTTGGCACAAATGACAACTTGTTGCGAATTTTCTTTCAGAGGTCTTAGCCCAATTTATGACCTGAAAACAACAAATATCTGTTATTTCTTATGAATTGGGGACTTTTTTTGCGTACAGCCTTTGCTATATGTCTAAATCTTCTTGATTGAATACAGAACTGTATACTCAACCTTGTTGGTCCTTTTCTTTACTCAAATCTTCAATCACTTGAAGTTTAGCAAATGTAACCTAACTGTCACTGTTATATAAGTATTTCCATATACACTGTTTTGATGATTTGAAAGAAATAACACTTTTACTTGCAACTTTTTCAAGGACCACAAGGCTTTCACCTGCTACTCATCCTTTAACGGTAAAGATAACTAAATTTCACAACATTTTTATTCTCCTAGCTTCTTCCCACAAACTGCTCACCTGTGGCACTCGCTGCCTTTTGATACTTTCCTTTAAGTGTAACGTCAAAAAGTTATAGTTTGAATATGCTGAAATCATTCCTTGATTTATGATAATGTTATGGATTTTTTGGGAAATAAATATATGGTATCTCGAAAATTCTGCCAAAATTTTATTATGATTCTAAAAGTTCATTAAAAGTTCACTGGTTCTGATAATCTTGATATTTCAGACATTTAGGAAATTTTATCAATCCCTCAGTCCAAGCTCAAAAGAAAACAATCTTTGTTTAAAAAAAATGATAGAAAACATTTATAACATACAAGCAGCTTTCTAAATTGTAACGTTGCTAGAAAAAATTCATAATATTATGAATAATTTTCATGTGGCAATCTATAGTTCACTAATTTGTGTTTTGTGGCGATATGCAAGGTTTTATTCTGGTGATAATTATATTTGTTATGTTTAAATCAGTTTTGTTAGATCGCTCACATTTATTTCCAGCATTTTGTGAATTCCTAGCATTTTGTGAATGCTTTACATGCCATTGCATCTAGTTTTTTTTTATCTTATATTTTTGTTTGTGCTGGGGACTTTTACTGATGCAAACTCGGGATTGAGTAAATTTAGTCACTTGCATCGGTATGGACAATGCAAGTGATGTTCGTTAGCCTTGGATGTAGTTCTAAAATAAAAGAACCCTGTTCCTATATTATCAGGGCCGTAGTTATCTTCTTCCTGCAACTTTCCCTCTTTCCCACTTTTTTTAAGTCAGTTGACTCTTTAAATGAAATCTTGTGATGGCGAAAATATTGGAATTAGGGAGAGTTAGGTTTTTCTGACCTAAATATTTATATCCAACTTCTGATAAGAAAATATACTTAGTTTTAAGTTGAACACTCTTCTTGCTGTACTTCACTATGCTCAACAGAATGAACACCCACACATGAAAATCGCTTAAACCACAAGTTTGAAACTCAAGACTTTACAATGGATACATGATAAACATAACATTGATATAAACTTAACATTAACTGTCTTTGCACACAACAAAAACATATCGTTACAAATTCATATGCTCTATATTCAATGTTTTAAAGAGCTGTTCACATGTGAAAATGTAAAAAAGTTTGAATTACAGAGAGAAGTTTATCGCAGAGAACTGAGAAATCTATTCAAATTACAGTGGTTCAAACTAGAGAGAATCAACTATAGTAAAAAAAATTTTGAAAAAAATCCTTTTTATATCTATAACTATATATTTGCTTCACAAATCTTATTAAACAACCAAACCTGCAATGACGAAATCGACTATTTTAGACGTGTAATCAGACAGTATTGACTTTTACAAACTTTCGTTGCAATTAAAATTACTTAAAAGTATTGCACTTGATTCCGGATTTGCAACCGGAGAGATTAAATGCTTACGACTTGTTAAAATTTTGCTTTGAAAGAATTTATTTCTGAAGTTCGAAAAATAGCAAAATTTACTTTAATTGGCTCCTGTGACACTTCCATTTAATGAAGTGTGGGAGAAAATTTTTTACAGGTGGATGGCTTTCCTTATCCCATTTTAGCTATGGTAATATAGGAATCGGATCATTTTATTGTGTAGTCACATGCTAGAAGATTGCCACCCAAGACTAGAAAAATGAACTGTCTGGACCTGACACCAAATTGGTATTACAAATTTAAAACTCTATAATAATATAATTATTCAGATATGAATTCCTCATTGCCATGTGAATCTATATATATATGTATGTATATGAGAAATTTCTAAGCTCAAAATGTAAGAAAATCACTTAATCATTGCTGTTTCTTTAGTGTTTAGTTTGCTGGAAAGCGAGTTGTTAGTGGAGCGTACGATTATTTAGTGAAAGTCTGGGATGTCGAGTCAGAGGTTTGTTTACACACGCTTTCGCATCATTCAAAACACTTTTTTCTATAACTGTTTTTAGGAAAATATGTTGTATCAGGCTATTTATGCTTTTATACGATTATGGAATACAAACACAGGAGTAATTTTACATACCCTTCTTGGACATCAATAGCTAACTAGTAGGGTGGTGTTAAAAAATAGCAATTTTGTACCTGGAAATACAGAATCAACAGTTAAAATCTGGGATATCCAGTCAGGAAAATGTTAGCAAATGTTATCTGGTCTGCTTAAACATCAGTAACTTTAATTCAATTCACCGTTTATTGTGACTAGCTGTGAAACATTATGATAAAAATGGTGTGTGGTGTTGGAAGTTGAGATACCATATAAGATTTTTTTAAATCAGTTGTTTTATGCAAGGATAAAAGCCACTACTAGACAAGAAGCTAAAAGAAGGGATAAAGATAAAGTTCTTACATATACTGAGAAAGGTGTTTGTTGACGCTAGACTTAAATTTGGAGATCCAAATAATAATCCAAAGAAAAGCATTCAGAAGGCAGTGAGTTCCACAAGCAAGCAGTACATGTGAAGAAGCTTGACTTGATAAATAAAAGTTGTAAAATTTAGGGATCTGTGCCATTAAAAGATACAAAATTATTAGTTCATGATTTCGATGTTCATATTTAGTACATTATATGTAACAAGATATTTTTAGATTGCTATCTGCTATCATTCAAAATAACTTCAATTTAAATATAAAATTAAATTTTTTTTTTATCTGCTTTTATGCATTCAAATAAAATTTAAAATGGTATCATTTTCATAGTTCTTATAACAGATAGTCACTTCAATACAGAGGAATAGTTAGAGGCAAGTAACAACCTATTAATGAAAACTTTATCAAAATAACAATTTTCTTGCATATATACTTATTTTCAGCTATTTTTGGGTGGCCTAAGAATCCTTGGGTATAATGTCATTGTAATATGTTTTCCTTAGCCTTTTAATTTTTAATAGGGTTACAATGCTTTTTAGTGATAAAAATTATTGGAAAACATTAAAATTGTTACCCAAATAAATATAAGAAAGACAGTTCTGGTAAGGCTCATTGTGCCAATTCCAATCTCTATTCTATCAAGTTGACAATTGATACCAATTTTGCCTTTATTTTTGTTAATTTTATTTATATTATTTAGGTTAAATTTTCTTTGAGTATTTATGTCATTGTTTTATCTTGCTAAGGACTATTCTAAAGGATTTTTTTTCAATTTAGCATGCTTTTTAATGCAAATTTAATGTTCTCTTTTACTTAAGTAATTTCATTCAGCAGTACGCATTGACAAACTAAAATTTCAAAAGATATTTTTAATTATTTTTTTTTTTCAAAAATTTCCATGTTCAAATTACACTCACCCCACCCCCTCCTTTTTTTTTTATTTTATTTTTGAAATTTTCTCAAAACTGGTTTGTTGAATTTTCTCAAAATTTACTTGAAGTTTGTAGACCGTAGAGAGAATGTTTTCACCCGTATGTCTATTTGCCAAAAATTATAAAAAAATAAATATTATTTTTCACAAGAATCAATATTCTTATTTTGTTGAAATTCAATATGGAGTTAGAAAATATTATTTTTGATTCATTTTTATAATTTTGTTGTCTGGCATTTTAAAATTTTATTAGATCTAAGCCCTGGCCCTAAATTATTTTACTTCAAAAATTAGTTTTTTGGATTTTCTCGAGAAAACATGTTCAGATTTTGGCAAAATTATAATGACAGAAAATTTAATTTCTGATTAATAACGAAAGATTTTAAATAGGTGTTAAAATCATAACTTTTAGAATTTTTGACACTTTGATTCCTATTATATATCTTCACATTGATTCTTTCAGAAAATTTGTGTTTTATCCAAAATTTTCTTTATTTTTTAAAACGTGTTTAATTTGGTCTTAATTCAGTATATGTTGAAAAAAAAAACCGCTCTGATAATTATGTCAACTATTTATACAATTTTATGAAGCAGGTGGCCCAAAAGCCTAAAAATTTGGTTCCTAACTTACTTCTTTTCTAAATAGTATTATGTCAACTTTAAGCTTTTTCGAAAAATGAAATAAATGCTAGATTTATTCCAGTATTCATCAATCAGTACTATTTTTAATCTTCTGAAGATCTTTTCCCTAATATCGAACTCATAGAAAGATTTTTGGACCCATGTTACTGTTAACTGCAATTTATAATTTTTTTGCGTGCTGACTGGCTAAATCATAAGATCGGCATAATTATAATTTTATTATCATCTAATTGCTATTTCTGTAATTTCAAACTTATTACCTGTTGACTAAGCAGACTTTTTCCCAAACTGTTGCCAAAAGTAATGTTATAACTCATGGTATGATTTTTTACTTTACTATTTACTATCTATGAGTTGAAAAGTTATAACTCAGAATTTTTTTCCTGCATTGGTTTAAATAATTTTTAATTTTCTCCAAATCATAAACTATGCTCTTTCAAAATATGATTAAACCAGATCATAAAAAGCAAAAAATTAATTGTAACTTTTTAATAATAAATAATTTCTAAAAGATAAAATAATTCTAATTTTAATTGATAGACTTTTTGAACTACGTTGCACTTATATTCCTAACAAAAATCATTAAAAAAATATACAAGCAGCTAATATTACTATCATCTATCTACTAAAATATCAAAGTCATTTGTACAAACTATTGTCATTAAAGTATAAAATTAATACTAATTCAAAAATACAAAGTAAGATTCCAAATATGAAAACCGTGAAATCATTGCTCCTAGTTATATATCTCAGGTCCCTCAAGCTACTTGATAATGTACAAATAAGTAGAATACCACAGCAGTTAGCATATTCCATAAATTAAGTAAATTCCAGAATATATACAATTAAATCTAAATAAAAAACAATGTATGAATATATCAAACATAAACAACAAATATTGTTATGAGTATAGAAACAGCATTTTAATGCATATTATGTACTAAATACCTACTCTTATAAAGTTTTGAGAGGTAGAGTACAAAGTAGTATCTGAATTTTAGTCAGCCAATCTGTCATATATATTATATTTTAATAAGATAATGTAAAACATTGAAATGTAGAAATATTGTAGAAGTTTCAAAAAAATTTCCACAAATTGAAGTTTGGCATTTTTTGAAAGAATAACTTTGCTTCAAAATGAGTAGAAAAATCATCTAGGTACTATAAGGTATAATAATCTTTAAAAAAAAATATAGTTTAAAAAATATGTTATGTATCCATAAAGTTACCCTAAGGTATGTAAAACACAATATATATTTGATAATTTTAAATACCCTTATGTATTAAAAGTAATTAAAGTTTTGAGGAACATAATCTAAATAAATTATGATATTCAGCATTGAGTAGATACTATTATTATCTATCTATCTATCTTAATCCAGTTTGGCATTTACATCTTTAGAAATATGTAAATTATTATTATTTGATTATTTGCTTATTAAAATAATATCTTTACTTTAACCTGGTTGAATCATTTATAAATACAATGCTTTATTCATTACACCATTCATGTTATTTAGTGAATTTAAACTGAATGCTCATTCTGCTAAAAGTTTGAATTTATTGTATCTAAAATCAGTTCTATTCCAAATATTTATAGAGTTTGCTATATCAGAGATTAAAAAGTTTTATCAAGCATTTTTCTCCTTCAATCTTAATATTTAGTAACTGCTTTAGAATGCATTTCATTTTTGTAAGTGTTATTGTGTATAAAAAGGCTTACAAAAGTGGTAGGCTATTAACATTTAAAATATTTTTGACATCAAATATCTGACATCTGGAAAATCAAACTTATTTAAAATAAAGAAAAAAAAAAGATTATAAAATTACTTTTCATGACAAAATATGATAACTATTTATTTATTTATATATTTGTTTATGAACGAAACATTTCATCTGTGATGATTTGCTGAGATATTTCCTGGACACTGTTCAGAATAAGCCATTCACATGAATAATTATTGCTTGTAGTGTAAAATGATATTAGGTGTATTGTGTTGGTGTTGAACATAAGTGTTATGCCGATGTTGTGGTTATGTTGTGGTTATTGGTGGTTATGTTCCTGAATTAGAAGTGTTCTCCCCATACATAATTGAACGGAAGTTATCAGGCTGGTTAGCTCATCCAGTAATAGAATTAGTTTCTTTGTATTATATAATTCGCTCTAAGGTTTAATAATGAGATTCGCAATTAAATTGTTAAAATAGAACTTCTTTGTATATTTTTTTGGCTGTTATGTTTCAAATTTTATTTCTTGTATTTCACCATAATAAAATTCCAATAATACCTTTTTAAATTTTTTAAATAGAACAATACACAGTTGATAATGGATTATGAATTTAATAGTGTGATACCAATATTTAAGTGTTAAAAAAAAAAAACAGTGTTTTTTTAGAATGGAATATGTTAAACCAAATTACACAAGATTTAGATGAGGAAATATATAATAAAAGTGAAAATACAACTGTTATTAAAGAGCTTGATAAAAAAACACTTTGCGACACTGACAATAACTCAGTGATACATGACACTATTGAAGACATTCAGGAATTTAAAGATATTGAAAAAAAACAAATATTAGATATTAGTGTTGGCGATTTTGAGGTCAATGCAGGTAAATGCGTTTCGTCATTAAAAAATAATGACAAAACTACTGAACTAAATATCGCCAAAAATGTTGACATAAACAGTGCATTTGAGATAGAAGAAGAGGAAGAAAAATGTTGTGTTAGCGTAAGCTCAGTTGATATACCTCAAATAAGTGCGATTGATCTTGATAGTAATAAAAAAAACTGCACAAACATAGATTTTAAACATGATAGCAATTTTGACACCAGCAAAGAATTTTATTGTGAGGTTGATACTAAGGAGATAAATATGCAAGCTTCTGAGGCTAGTGCAATTGATCTAGAAGCAGAAGAAGCTTATAAAAGGTTAACCAAAGGAAAGGCTGAAGTCTTACATGATGAAGATGATTTTGACTTTGAAATTAATTCGGAAAATAAACAAGTTTCTATGAAAATTGGCGAAACGAAACCATTAGTTGCTGCTAAAAAAATTGAACAGTGTATTTTATCGAAAAGTACCAAAATTGAAGTTGACAGTTCAAAAGAAACAATGAACAGTTATGAGAATTTAGAAGGAGTAGAAAACAATGATGTATGTGTTGTGGATCAATGGGATGTCCTGACTGTGAAAACAAACCAAAATTGTACGTTGTTATTTTTAGACACCTCGTAATTATTACGGTAAATGATTTTTTATTCATCAAACGTATTATCAAACTATTACCTTTTTTTCATGAAAGACTAGCACCCTGATGAGGCAAGGTTTGAAAGAAAGAAGTTAATACTTGTTATTTGGTTGTACATAAGTCACACCTTATGTTTTTTGTTTATTATGGGAAACACCAAAAATGCAAAATAGTATCTCTATAATTTATTTTACAGACCCCAAAGTTATGTGTAGTTTGATCCAAAAATTATAGTCACAAAGAATTTCATCATTGAAACAAAACTCCATGCCATTATAGCCCAAACACCTTCATGTAGAAACGACATAATACGTGATTCAATATTGCCATTTGTTTTCATGTTTTTCTTTCAGCTAACTGTTGGCAATATAGCAATGTTTGAAGTTGATTTTTGTTATGTTTTTGTGATGCAAAAAATAATGTTAAGACCATCTTATTTTTATTTGAGATTTCAAACACTAAAAGTTATAAATTTATATTCTAAATTGAAATGACAACTTTCAATCATGTTTCTACTCTAACAATTTAATATTTACTTAAAAATTCACCTGCATGCAGAACTTATTTTACATCTTGTTAACTCTCAACCAGCATATCAATACCCGTTTGGTAACGTGCTGACGATCTTAGTCTTTTGTGAATTTACCAAAGCATTTTTTAGCTTTGGGTATAGTTTTTACATCTATTTTTCAGTGATTTTTTTTTCACGTTTTTCCAGTGACACTTTCTACTATTAAAGGACAGCCTCTATTTTTTTGTGTGCACAAAATATGAAGTCCTAATCTTTTTAATTTAGGTTTGTCTTCAACTGCTTCAACTGAAGAAATTACTTCCAAAAAATGTTTTGAACATTTAAGCTCTGTTGACATATCCAAGTATCAAGGGGTTATTCATTCTGAAATACATTATTCTGGTTTTGCTTTATTCTGGAATAAGATTGTTGGGCCTCCTAAACTGGCATCATGTTTATTGCAAGAGCGTGACCTGTTATTTGTGTTTGCAGCAATGAAATTTGATAATGGCAACGATATTCATCAGCGTATGTTACAAACTATTTATAAAACACTAACTAAAAGCACAGCTAATTGTCCTCGATTTGGAAGTCACTGGGAAAATATTGGATTCCAAGGTCAGTAATTTGTACTTATAAAATCAAAAATATCCTGATCACAAGTGTAACTTTTTATTTCTTGTTTTTGATTCATCATCATCACCATCATAATCAGCATCATCATCATTATCATCATAAACATTAACGTTTGCTTTACCAACAAACGTCGTTAACAAAACAATCAGTGTTTACTATAATACTTAGTCTTAACATGATAGCAAGTGTACAGGACACTTTGTGAAAGCAGTATATTTATTACTTAAATACATATTCATTTTAATAATAATAATAATAATAATAGCTGACGGGATGAATTGTTGGAGCAAAGTTTTTACGGCTATATAGAAACTGATTCCTTTTGTTGTGGGGCCACACTCAAGGAAACCTGCAGCTGGAGGCTAACAACCATTCTCTAGCTAAATGAATTTTCCACTACAGACAGCAAACTGATATTTTGGTGTTCTATGGTTACTTTATAAGGCATTTGAAAAATTCTTTATTTTTGCTGGGCTTGTTGGTATTTTCTCTTGATTGGTATGATATTCTCTCATTGCATATATTATGTTTTTTCAAAGTCATTCACGAGATTCACAAGATATATGTTGCATACCTTTTCTACATTCCATCATATTTAAAATATTCCATATTTGGTTCCATTGCATTCCAGGATGATGACGGAGTTAATCAAACTGATTATTTAGGATAGCAATACAACAAAATTTTTTGTATGAATATCACCATAGTTTCTAAAGGTTGGGATAAAAATTTATCACAATTTCTGTATTTGTTTCTTCATGAATATAAATACTTTAAAGAAAAAAAAATATATATATATAAATATATATATTTATAATTATTAATTAGCTATTGATTTATGCCCAAAAACATAAATTTAAAATAGGGACTGGCCACATAAACCTGCCTATTTTACAAAAAAATATTTAGGACCATGGTATTAAACAGATTGATATCAAAAAATTATTTTTTCATAAATTTTCACTCACATTTTCAACAGCAGTCAATTAAACGAAAATAAATTTCTTGGAAATCCAACGTAAAGCAATATAAGGTCAAGAAATTTATTATATATAAAAAAAAACATTAGTAGTGCATATAATAAATTAAACCTAGTAACAAACTCTCTCTTTTATTTTTTTTTTTTATTTTTTTTGACTGACAAATAATTAAGAAATAGGTCATAAGTAACAGAAATTTTATTCGTTAGACAATGATTGGTTAAATTAATCACTTTCTATTAGGCAATGATCCAGCAACTGACTTGCGTGGCTGCGGTATGCTCAGTCTGCTTATTACGCTTATGTTCATCCAATCTTCTAAAACATTAAAACTTGCGTATGCTATTTATGAACTATCACAAGATGCTGTTCAGAATTTTCCCTTTTGTGTCTTGTCTATCAACGTCACAAGGATGTGTTTACAGATACTTAGAAAAGGAAAACTTAACAGGTAAATGGTCTGTTCCAGAAAATTAATTTAGTTTGACAATAGCCAAGCCAATTTGACATTATTAAACCATCAACTATCTGAAATATTTAAATTCTTCAAGAGTATTGACCGTTATTTTAAAATTAGACCACCTTCCAAAAATTGATGTTCATGGTTTTGGACTTGATTTGTGGTCTGAAAACAACATAAACCATATTTTATGTCTTTTCTTAAAAAGTCACTTGATCCGATTATGCTTAAATTTTGAGTTATGTTAGGAAATATAATTTTCAATATATTGGGCATGATAGGCTGCTGAATTTGTTTTTCGTGTAGGGCAGGCATACTCAAAAAGGTCAAAAATCAGCGTTGCACTTTGTTTTTTAAAGTTACGTTTCGAATATTAATATTTTTGATTTTATTAGGAAATATTTTTTCTAATATATTGTCTGCCATCTTGAAATGATTTTGGCCTGAACATGCCCAGAAAAATGCAAGACATCATAATTCTTTTTATTTCCCTCAAACAGTTACGCTGTGATCATTGTCTGTCAATTTTTTTGTTTTTTTATTCAATACTTGTTGTTATTTGTGACCTTGAAAAATTATTTGATCAATAAATTTTTTTTTCATTAATTCTGGAAATATCTAATTAAATTTGACTGTAGATTGTTACCTTTTCGTGTTTTTCTCTATTTAAATTCTTAGCTCCATGTTTATATACCAAAACGAAACATCCGTTGCCAAAGATGTAACGTGACAGCTTAGGGTAAATGTTGCACTTGCATATGTTTATAGATTCAATTAATTTGATTCAATTTATGGCATAGTGATTCACTTATAGTTTTTCTTAAATTGATAAAAGTTATTTAATTATTTAATTCATCACAATTTTCCAATTCTAAGACTTTCTTCAGGTGGTGTGGCGAAAGATAATTCTTTTAGCCCTAAATAAGATTTTTTAGATTTATTTACTATTTCAAAATTAAACATATATTGTGAAATCAATGTTCAAAGGCTGTCTACAGTATTATTCAATCATGCAAAATGTTTTTTTTTAAAGTAAGAGTTTGTTCCGAGCAAATTTGACATTGGTTTTAAGACCTTAATTGAAACTAGACACTTATCAAAACATTATTTTCCTCGGCAGTAATAAATCTGACTCATTGTGATTTAATTAAAAACATACATCCTCCTTTTCAAAGATTAAACTACAATTTGAATATATTTTCGATACTAAATGATGCCAAACCAACCAATATATTCCTAAGTTCTTGACTAAATTGAAAGTGCTTGGGTAATAAAAAGTTTTTTTCATCATTTTTTTTCATTGCACAAAATATTTTGAATGTGAAATTTAAAAAAGAAAAGAAGAAAATGCTAATAATGCTCAACGAAACACAAAATAATAGACCTGTGATTCTATTCTCTGGTTAAGTAAAATATGCAGAAATAGAAATATTTCCCTTTGATGAAAAAGATTTGGAGATAGATTACTTGATTGGAAATTGTTCAATATCAAAATGCAGTTTTACATTCAGGAATTACAAACAATTGGTTCTGTATAACCCACCCTCTTGAAAGACCAAAGGAACTCGATCCTCAGGAAAGTGAAACTGAAATTTATAATGTCTAACCTTATTGTCAGTTGACCTCCATCTCCATAATAGAACATCACAATGTGAACTATACAATCTATGGACTTTAAAATATAGAAACGGGTGGTGAGAATGTTGCTGGTTAAAAATTGACTAAAGTTGGTTAAAGATCTATATCGGTTTTCTTATGACAAAATTCCTAAATGAGGGCAATTTGTGATAAATTCAAAGATAAATATCAAAAATGAGGATTGTTTTGTCTAAAAACAAAAGGTAAATAAAATGCTCGGATCAATTAGCCAATGAGTTACATAAATCTGAAAGAGATTAGTTTATGTTGATATTTATTGGTGAAATTTTGGCTGCTGTAACTAAGTAAAGACATGCTTACCAAAGTGAGAATATTTTTATTTAGCTATGTCATTCTTTTCTATAATATTAAGATTTTCCTGCTTCACTGCCCATATCTCACTTCCATAGATTGAAACTTCCCACTGAAGCTTTATAAAACTTACCACTTACTTGTATCAATAAAACTTTACTAGTTAACAGACAAAATAAATCTTTGTTTTCTGCAAACAGATCTACCCTAAAAATAACACTCCTTTTCATACCCCCTTTACTGCTTAATATGTCACTTGTAACAAAAGTTGTAAACTGTCACTGTTTGTTGTACATCACTAAAGCTGGAAATAAGTCATTGTCTATAATTTCTCTTTTGCAATGCTTAAAAACTAAACGTTAGTTTTTAACCTTTTTAGTATACATATGCATTTTCTTTTTATCCAGTGCTTATATTTCTGGCAAAAAATTTAGTAGCTAATAACTCCTTTCCTCCAAACTCCACAGGTCACTTTCAACCTTCAAGACGACTTGTGATTTCACTGCCGCTGATCATGAATTTATTTTTTACTGCATTCACTCTCCCAGCATTTTCTTTTCTAGTCCTTTCTTCTGCCTTTCAAACTACATCTTTCATTTGCTTTGCTGTAAGATCCTGGTCACCTGCATACAATAAATTTCATAGAAACCCTGTTCTGAACTCTATAGACATTCCCTCTAAAACAAAAAAAGAAAATAATAATTATCGAGTCATGATTTACACCAAAATTTTTACTAAATGACTAATTTACTAGATGAATCATTAACCCTAACTCAGCTTCTGCCATTAGTATACATATGCTGCACCATCTACATCTAATTTCTTCATAGCTTTCAAAAAAGGGATTCTTTCTCATTCCTAAATATTTTGTCTGTCCAAGTACAATTATTGCATCTATAATATAGATGATAATATACACATTCTGAAACTAAAACAGACGGTATTTTATTATTATCAATTTTTTTCTAAGCAACTTACTGATCACTCCTTTCATAACTTTCTTCTCATAACCTTCCTTACTTGATCAACCAACTTCAAATCTCTGGAGTTAATTTTTTCTACGACATTATCTTGCCCTTAAAGCAATTAACAAAAAAACTTGACTGCCTGTCTTTTGGGATCACGCTATTCCTTACAACCTGATTGACTTAGTAATAAGCTGAACTTTAGTGTCTCCTGAAGTTCTTCCCATTTCTGTGCGGTCTTATCTTCATCTTTCTGCCGGCCCTTCTACTTCTGCTTCAGCTACCTTTGACAAACTATCCTCAACCTTCAAACTCAGTATTAAGTAACTTCTCGTAATAATTCTTTTGATACATGCACATCTATAAGAGTGTGCCGCTTAGTTTCTAAGTTAATATACTTATAACAACCTAACTTCCATTGTTTTTAGTTTCCTATTTTCCTTTTTGCATTCAACCTCACCATTTCACCTGCAGGTCTGCCTAGATCTAGTTCTGACTCTTCCATCCTTTCACAGGTGTCATGACTGGTTTCTATGTAAATATGATTACTTATGAATTATGTGAACATCATTGATTAAATTTCTATTTTGATTTAGGCTGTCTATTTTATATTTTTTCTATGCTTCTGTTAAGTAAGGTTGAACATTTCTACGCAAATAGTTTTCGGAATATCGTGGACTTTTAATAGATGTTTTGGAATGTCTGGTATTGTTCCTGAATTTCACTTTTGAAAAATTATAGTCATGTACATGGAGATTATTGGTGTGAGCAGAGTGAGTGGTCGAATAATTTTTATTAAGGATATGATATTTATGTTATTATATCTAATTATGATATAAGGTATCTTTGTTAGTTGTCTCAGTTTATGATTTACAGTGTGGGCTAAATGATCAAAAAGATAGATTTTGTGATAATTTATTGAATATTGCTGGTATGTTTGGAGAAAACTAGATTTTAGAGACTTCAATGGCCTTTTGGTAGAAATATTAATAGATAAGTAGAAATACATGTATGTGATAGTTATGAAGATAGATATTTGGAGGGAGAAATAATTACATCAGTTTTAAAAAGCTTTGAATATGTTTGTGAGTAACGTATATTCATCATTTAATCACATTTTGTTGTTTTATTAAGGTTAATAAAGTATAAAAATCTAAGAGAAGGTTCGTGTCCAGGCAATATTGGAGGCAATTATCACCTCTCGATAGAAAAATTGAGACTGCTATCTATATTAAGTTAGCATAATGTCTGAAGTTTCAGAAAAGTGATGGTAAATAGCCTGGGGTGGGTTGCTTTGGTCAAAATTCCTCTCCACCACAGATGGCAGTATGAAATTCAGCACTTTGAGGATTAGAAGGAATGGGTTATTTTAGATAAGAGAAAAAGCAATGAACACAAAGAATGGACTCATATATGATAAAATACATATTTTAAATCTATACTAAATTAAAAAAAAAAAAAATCTGTAGTACACTCCTTTGCAGAGGCTAAAAATGCCAAAAAATAGATATGTTTCTTTGTTGCTTTCTAGATGTGTCTTAGCACATACAACTAAAAAAACTTTATGTGATTGTAAATAAACATGCTATGAAGAATAAAAATTACTCTTTCGTGTAAGTGTTTATAGTTTTAGATCGCTTCTAAGTTAGAATGAAGAAAATAAAATTTTCACTCTCCATTGCAGTGGCTAGACAATCCCAAAAATAAAGATTTTTTATATTATTTGTTTATTTTGACTAAAAAAAAGTTCCTGTACACTACCTCGTATTAAATAAATTTACTTTCACGTTCAAATTCGACATTTGAATATTCTGCTCTTTAACAAAAAAGAATGGGAACTTTGTGTTCAAAACAAACGAATTGTTGGAGAGGATTAATATAAGAAGTGTATTATGTGAAGGCACAATTTTTAAAAAAAAACTGCTATATATTATAATATTCCTATTTGTTTCTTATAACTTATGCAATATATAGATATAACATGATTATGCCCACAAATGTTTGTTTGCATTGCATTTTACCTTATTTCCATATTTACAAATCTTATTCAAAATTAACCAACAAATATTTATTATGTCAAAAATTTTTATATATCTTAATTTTGTTATGAAATATGAAATAAAAATTATTAGAAGAACTTGTGTTGTTCATTATCCAGGATATGAAATATGTGCTGAATTAAAGGATGTGTTTGAAATTAACAAAGAACCGCTTTACAAGGCTAAAACTTATAGAAAAACACTCTATGGTGGTAATCGTCATAAAAAACAACCTGATGCAATCCCAATCATCATCGTTCATAAACGTGCTATTCATGTTGTTCCTTGTTATAAAAAGTTTGCATATATTTTATAAAGCAAACTTAAATCGAAGCAAATCAGATCGGAATTCTGCAAATGAATCGACATGTAAGGTTTTATTTCCACCATGATGTTATTTTTTCAAGGAAGTTTCTAAAAATTCTGGTGGAAAAGAACGCAGCCAAAATTTTAACTTTCTGCAGATAATAAAATAAAAGCCGTGGCAAAATCGAAGTATCCAAACATGCACTTTTTGTTGCAGGATCAAGACCTAATAGCTAGAGAACCAAATTACTATTTGAAATTTTACTGCAAATTTACTTATGGATTCAGTACTTCTTTTAATTAAAAATGGTCCTGCAGATGTTAAAACAGATAGCTATGACAAAGGTGACTAACTATGATGCAGTTACAAATTATATTCATCAATCATTATGTTCTCAAACAAAATTATGCTGTGTCTATGGCAGGTTTACACAATGTCTATAAGCTGAATATAAGTGACTTTCGTTACTGAAATAACCTTAAAAATTGTATATTAAGATAATTTGGAAACAAACTTGAGTATTTGAGGCATTATAATAGAAAAATGCCAGATGTTTTACCATAAATAAAACCATAGTGATTCACAATATTAAATTCAATAGCAAAAATTGTCAGATTGTTAGTGTAGCATAATTTCTACGTGATGATATTTTAAAATTTAGCGAACAGCTTACAGAATTATACTGGCCACCAACATTAGAATAGCTAAATTCAAATGAACGAAATCCTTTACCTCTACTCCTAAAGTTCCTGCAACGTTTATGAATGTGTTCCAAAAAACACAGTGAAAATAGAACTCAAATAATTTTCTTGTGTGTTTCAGATATAATACACAGGGTTACAAGAGGAAAAATTTTTACAACGAAAAATTATTTGTTAGCCAATGGACTCCATAATTTCACCGGGAGTGGCAAAGTCATAGATATAAATAATCATTTACATCATATTGCATATCATACAATGAAAAATGTGAAATAGAGACTGCATTAGCTTAAAAATCACAGCAAATATCGTTAGGAAACAATGCTTTATCTTTACAACTATTAAACCAATCTGATTGTGCTAAAATAATTTTGGGTAGACAATTTCGACACACTAGTTGATAAACAAAGTGGAGTTGGTTCAATTAACACTAAGCGCTTGATGGCCTTCCAAAAATTAAATAGTAAATCAGCAAAACGGAATGAAACACTTTCAATTGCCTACAGTAACTACAAAATATATTATAACTACAAAAATAAATGATTATATAACAATAGAAACTTATATAGAGTACTTACAAAGTTTAGCTGCTAATGTAAATGAGCTTTATGTCAATATCACCCTTAACTAAGGTGCATCATGAATGTTTTTAACATTGATGTTTGTTAAATGGCCTTTTAATTTCTAAATACATATGAAAACCTATTATACGAAACTATTATTTTCAGCTTATTGGTAAACTAATATCAGAGTTAGAGTCTGAGGACTTTATTTCTGAAAGTCTACATGGTGTGCTTCATGCATCAAGTTATAACAGAGCTTGGGGTTTCATTCTTGTTTAATTATGATTGACAAATGAATTACTTTATGACAGTGAAATACACATCTTAAAAAAAAAATTAAGAGATTTTTTTCAAGGGATTACAGTTCGTTTTGAAATATTCGCCTCGCACACTAACTGAGTTGCTTTTAAAGTGCACCGTATTTAATTTTATATTTTTGACAATATTCCTTAATTTGTATTTACAGCTTTTTGAGAAGCTTCAGAAAGACTTTGATATTACGTGTTACTGTTGAATTATGACCAAATATTCCACAACAGTTAGTTACCATATCTGTGGATTCAACTATTTTTAACAAGTTATTGGAAAACATTCATAACTTTGCCTTTTTTTATGCTGAGTTTCTTTCTGATTTTTGTAGTCATGTTACTTTTTTTTTGTCTGAAAAATACACGTGCTTTTTCATTAACCTCAAGCTGATTAAATTCAGTAGAACATTTGAAAATGTTGACATCTTTACTTTCCATTGAGCCAGCACTGCCTACTTGATTCATGGGGCATTTGTGTGATACCTTCCACTTGGCATACGCAGCATTATTGTGAGTCTTCAAGTATTTACAGGCTTTACAGTTTTTGCTGAATATCACATAATCAACTCATTTACGACTAGATATTGCTATGGCAACACCATTTGTGGACGAAAATTCCCTCTTTTGCCATGTACTATGAAACTTGTAATGACATCTTTACTGCCATTAAACGGAGAAGTTTTTGGAGCTGGAGATGCATTTTTTGCTGCATTCTTCGATTCAAGAGCACATGCAGTAAATAAATCACCAAGTTTCGATCTAATGCCAACATAATGTAATGTTCATTGGCAGTTTCATGTTCATATGCTGCAACGTGTCACCGTTGCTGCAAGGCCACCACCAATCTCCCGAAAAGTAATCACAACACTTAAATTAATGTTGTTTGCTTTGTCCCTTTTTTTTTACTTTCTTCATTTTTTTAATCTTAGAAAGAAGAAGATTGTAATGTTTATGACCAGTCACGTGCATTACATTTGAAATATACATTTACATTCCAGGCAAGTTCCAATCATTTAATAATTATCAATAATAATTATTGCAGGCCTTTAGAATTTGTTATGAAGTTTAAATCTTTCTCTCCAACTGCTCTTTCAGAACTCATTTCTTCTAGTTAGAAAGTTTAATTTTGATTGCGGAAAGATTCGATACTTCCTCATACAGTTTATCAATTGGAGCTGACAAACCTGGAGCGTCATCGGCTTTATTATTCCGGCTTTATTATTCAGCTACATAATAAAGTTATTTTCGGTTTTCTTATTTACAAACTGTTGTGATTTCAAAGTGTAGCTTTTATTTGAATTGTAAGTATGTAAAAATTGTAAGTCAAAGTGTATATATATATACACATTGTGTGTGTGTCTGTGTGTGTCTGTGTGTGTGTGTATCTGTGCGTGCGTGCGTGCGTGTGTGTGTGTGTTTGTATATAT
>JAUZNK010031478.1:0-18739 GCA_035046665.1 Euphysa ruthae
AGAAACCGTATTTCCATAGATTATTCCAGAGAATGTAAACCTTTGCGTTAAAGTGATTTTTAAAGGACTCTGTTGAAATAAAAATAAAGATCTATCTAAAATTGATTAAAAATACACAGGTGTAAACAAACTTCATCTTTTTTTTATAAAAGTGAAAGAAATATTTTAAACGGTTACTTTAAATAGAGTTAAAAATATAAAACACTTATATTCGTGAAATTCACTGAAAGAGCAGTCCTGTAAAAATATTTGTTATCGTTTAATCATAAGTGAGATTGAATTTTTCTTCAAATTACATTAAAGTTTTTTTTGATAAAATTAAGATATATATGAAAAAAATATATATATTTCAATACATTACTCAAAATACAAGTTATCTGTGTTGTGAGGAACAACCGTAATAGGTATACCAGAATGCCTTGCAACATAATCACTTACTGAACCCAAAAATGTTCGGCGAAGTTTATTCAATCCACGGGTCCCCATAAGTATTAATGTTACATTTCTTTCTTTTGCCAACTCACAAATTCCTTCACCTGCAGAACCTCCATGAAGTACCGAATGATATTTAATGCCTTTCTGACAACACCTTTTCTCAAACGTTTTAAGAAGGCGTTTGAGTTCATAAGTGGTTTTTTCAATTTTTATACGCCACTTTATCCACTGCTCATTGGTTTCGTCTATAATAAAAACAAAATATAAAGGCATTGAGAAGTTTTATAATATATAAGTTTTATAATTATAAAAAAATTTTTTAATCTACGTCCAATGAAGCCCAAAACAGAACTTCCTAATTTTGGTATAATAATAACCAAAAAAACAGTACAAAAGTACAGTACAAAAAATACAGAAATAAACCAATACCTTTTAATTAAACAACTGTGTCATTTTTATTTTAAATATGACTGAACGAAGACATGTCACAATAAATGGAACAAAACTAATTTTGATTAACTGAAATTATTCTAAAAACACAGATTTTAGAACCTGATGCTCTAACAATATATATAACAATTAAGCTTGGACCCTCTCAATTAAAAATATAAATACTTAATAATTTATTTTTGAAAAGTCAACAGTTGTCTAAAACAATATTTAATGATTTTATTCAGCTTAAAAAACCACTATTTTGAGTCTTTTTCCCCCACTTGGGCAACTCCCAAAAGTTTAACTGCTGTATTACTGAAACATGTAAAGAACATTTTATGCAAACACGTGCTGAAAGTTGTATTCATTGCAGCTTTTCAGCGCTCTAGAGTGCACTATCAATGAAAGAAAATAAAAAAACTCAGAACATAATTTTTAAAAATGAACTGTAAGCATAACTGAAAAAAGGTTTATAGGTTACCCTTTCTCTTTTTTAAACTAGACTTTTTTCAAGCTTTCTTTTGCTGTCAATCCTAATTTAAATTTTTGATTGTGCTTGTTGAATCAGGCTTCTGTCCAATTTCTTACAGGCTAAATCTTTCTGAAGGCTAAGATTTGCATCAGCTTCTATTATTTTGTGAGATACCTTCAGACTCATTTCGCAACTTTTTATTTCTGTCTCAACAATTTCAAGTATACTTTGGTTCATCTGAGTACTTGCACTATCATTTTCTGCCTTTTTCTAATCTCGCGTTTTTGCTTCCTCGGTTGCTGTGTTTTGCACTAAATCAGCAAGATACTTTGAGTAAGCACCTTTAGCATCAATAATTAGAGCTGGAGTAATCTCAAATTTAAGAACTCCGCCGACTCTATATATTTCATCTATAAAACAATCCCATGGTTTCAATTACAGTCTCTTTTAAACAGTATCCATGGCACTAAAGGACACCTATGTTGATGGAAAAGCTTCTCACAGGTGCTTCATCTCCATGACTTAAGGACAAAACAAACTTTACCAACGAGAGAAAATCTGCACATAAACAAGATGGATCATTAGCTCTTCAGTTTAGAATAGGATGAGAAACTGTTCGAAGTCTTGAGTAGTAAAAGCACAAAAAAAATTGTTGGGTTCAGCTAAATTATCTTCCAGCACCTCCTTAATACGCTGATACATAGCCATCTTTGAAACATTAAAATAGCAAGGATTTTGAAAATACTTTTTAAATTTTTTTCACTGTTCTAACATATGTACACATACATTTTTCATTGGCAACCATCACAGGGTATCACAGTGTTTAATTGCATAAGATGCTGAATCATTAGTAATTTCCTCTAAACTGGCATAATCATGCCTTCTAGCAATTCATAACTTAAAGAAAAAGGTGAACATCATGGAAAAAAACTGCCAACATCTAAAGATAATTCTTTGGCTACAGCTCTGGAAGCTGAGTCCACAGAGTGGAGGAAAGAACATATACCTAATGATAAGAAAGTGGTATCTAGATTGTCCTTTAAAAGCCCCTGCAATTTCTTTTCAAACACTAAATTTACATTAGGTCCATCCATTCCAATATGTAAGTTCAAATAAGAATCTAATTTCTTCATATACTCATTGTAATGTTCTAATAAATCATCGCTGCTATATTTACCAATAAATAAAGAGTCACAATAAGCATTATTTTTTTTCTATCAATATTGCAGATACTCATCATACTGTTTTTTAACCTGACTAGTGGTAGTCTCATCAAATTTAAGTGTAAAAGGAGTTTTATTAACATCATATAACAACTTCTTGATGTAAGGAGCAATGCCATATTGGGTGGTGATATTTACTTTTGTTTCTGACTGCTGATAGCTTTTAGCAATGACAGAATCATGAAATATTGATCTAAACCGTTCATTACCTGATTGAGCACTAGCAAATTAATAACTACAATGAGCATACTACAACGCTTGCAATAAATCAGCTTTAACAACTTGGTCATCTGGGGATAGAACTATGTTGGTCCTAGAGAAGCTTGACCATTTTTCACATTTTTGATCTGTAATTATATTAATTACTTTTTATAATTATTTTGTATTAACAGCTTCTTTTTTTTAGTTTTCATATTGTAACTATAAATCATTCACGCATTAATCTCTAACTCTGCTTGGTGAGACAGAAAAACTTGAGATTCTTTCATATAACCAAAAACTGCAAATTTGCAGAGTTCAAAAAAATACAAAAATAACAATATTGTTTTTGTGTTAAACAGCATTATAAAAAAGTTGACAAAAACTTATTAGAAAAGTTGCATCAGCATCAGACATGTTCAAAATTTTATAGCTAAATATAAATTCAGATGACAAATGAGGCAAGTTCAGCTTTGACAGAATCTAAAATAATTAGTTAAATGATTAGCTTAATATTAGGAATTTAGAAAAAGGAACATAATGTTGGGAAAGATACCAATTTCACCACAAAAAATTTCAAAAGAAGAAAATGTTTATCTTAAATATTCAAACTGATATCTTGACGCTGATATCTTATAAAATAAAATTTCTGGTTTTACAAGGTCCACTGTTTTCTGGATCTACAGGTAACCAAACCTGCCTCTTGGTGATTTCATCGAAATTATCTTGAAAATTCTAATTTTTTTTAAATCTGTCTTTTGAAACAAAAAAGGTATCTGTATAGATAAAAGGTTTCTATGTCGACATATAATGAAATATAAAATCAAATCTAAATTATTTTTAATGAAGTAATCTAGTATCGAAAATTCATTCCTCAACCAGGGTTAAAAATGGATCGATTGCGCTTATTGATAAGTCCTCTCAAAGAGACTAGCGCAATCGCACACGTACAAGCAGACATGCCGGCAGACACAAAAGCAAATAAATTTGTCTGCACTATCTACCGTATAGGCAAGATGATGAAAAGAAAGAAATATATGCTGCCTACTGCTGAACCCATAATAAAAAAGTGGTTGATTGTTTTGTTTCTGTTTGTTACATGGTTAGTGGCATATTTTAATATCAAATCAAATATCTTTATTTAAATTTTGGTAACTAAATACATAGCCAATAAGTAATAAATTAATTGTGATTTTAATCTTATAAATACAACCTGTGAATAACCTTAGCTAATTAAAAAATAATAAACATTTTAAAAATAGATTTTATAAAAAAAAAAAACAAATTGTATTGTATTTATGTGATCCGATCGATGGTCCGATCTATCGATGGTCCAACTTAACTATATATGTTGGTAAATCTTAACGAACAAATCAATGCATGTTTTATTGTGGATATTTTAGTTGTTAAATTTTCTTTGGTTATTTAATTAACACTCTTTTTTCGCTTTGGAAAACATTTAATTTTTATTTCCATTTCACACAAAGTAAAGGCCTGTTCATTAGTAAATCTTCAATCGAACAGATAATTTCAGCAGACAGTAATAGAAATTATTACAGAATGATGAATGTGAATAGAAAGTTAATGCTGTTTTTAATTTTAAAAATAATTTTAACTTCAGTAAAAAAAAAAAAAAAAAAAAAAAAAAAAACAAATTTGATAGAGAAAAATATTTTAAGAAAGATGGAGCAAAAGAGAATATCAACTACTGCTGAAAGATTTGTATCTTTTTGACTACGAGTACTTTTTCTAGTTTTTTCTACGGCCACCGAAAAAATTTGAAGAACATTTATCTTTTGTATATTGCAAAAACCTATCTGCCCTGATGTAAGGCTATGAATTTAATGGATAGATAAATATAATTTTAAAATATTTTTCTCTCTTTCTCTCTGTGTCTTCCGGTAACTTAAGTATTACTTATTAAACTCTGTTATTCCTCTTATATTTTTGGGTAAACTAGATTTATATTGGTGGAGCTAATGTTTGAGCAAATTTTAAAATTGGGAACATTTCGGAATGTGATTTGTTTGAATAAAACTATAAGCACAATGGTTGGATGTTTAGTCTTTTGCTTCAGACAAGACATTTGTTTATTTAAGCATTTAAAAACTGGTAACTTAAAAGATTATCGATAGTGACCCGTATTTACAGTTAGCAAGTTAAAAATTGGTGAGTGATATTTGAGATCTTAAGATACTTTCAAAATGTTTTGTATTAATATTAAAGGAAGGAAAAGTGAAGGTAAAATGATTATACATAGGAAAAACGGTTTAGAAAGAGTCAGTTTAAACAAGACATTGAGTGAAATTATTCAAAGGATTATACCTTCAACATCTTCCATTGATAATTTAAATATTAATACGGTTGAAGTTGAGATAGGGACAAGATTTTATTAATATAAAATACGAGGATAAAAAAGGAAATATGATGTCTTCAACACATGCTAACTGAGATATTTTTTGGAATAAACAAAAAAATAAGAAATTTAAACTTCTCAGCTGTTAAATCATACATACTTCATTTCCATATTAACAAAATATTAGTGAGAGAAAAAAGACATTGATAATAAAAAATAAATAAGCTAGACTGCTACAGTGTCAGAGGTGTGCCTAGTTTAAAATACAGTCATCAGAAAGAAAAAAATCTATACCTACTAATGGTTTTGGTACAAAATAATAGCGTTCTGAAATTTCTGTTCTCCCTCAATTTCACTACTCAAATCTGGTCATTATAGATAAAAAATGTCTAAATCTCAACAACTTTCTAAATGATTAATGTAAATTACTTTATAACTGGTAAAAAGCAAACAAAATTACTTTTAACATTAAAAATAAGACTGAGCATCTATGCTTTTGACATCCCGAAGTTATTAACCTGGACAATTAATCCTTTGTAAAGAGCCAAATATTTAGGTTTTTTTATATACTATAAATGTGATCCGATTTGCAAGGATCATCACCAAAATAAGTCTTAAATTCTGAATCTCTACTAATTAAAAAAAAACACATTAGATAGCTCAGATAAAAATTCTAGCATCTGGCACCTTTCGACACACTGATAGTTCTGAATATTCATCAAAATTCATGTTACGAATCAACTCCTCACAATAATCAATAAGCGAAAAAATTTCAGAAAAACTGCACATGCGGTTTGTCTTCTTGAAATTGTTTAAAAAAACATGATTTAACTACTGTTATAAGTAAAATATCTAAAAAATGTTTTCCACCAATTTATACATTTTTGAAAGTGATGCTTTGCAAACATCTGATCAAATTTTTTGACAGCATCCATGTAGGTACTATACCTTTCAATGACATGGTTTCTCAGCTTGGATTATATCCCACTTCTGATATACGCTAACTTTTCTATTAACTTACACATACTAATTGGCAATGTCTACTGATAAAATAGCAATATTATTATTATCCAACTGAGAAGAATTTGCTTTCACTTTTCCACTTCATTTAGTATAACAAGCAGAACTTTGATCAGTTAGATTTCCCTATTCCTGTTCCCTATTCCTCACTTATTTTGTTTGCTTAATACTTTCAACTGCATTTATTGTCTCTCTCAACAAAATTTAATAGGACACAAACCTAGTTTTCATCGTTCCTAATATCATTTCCTGCTGTGCTGTTTAACATAAGGGGGCTAATTCTACAGGAGATATTTCAACTTCTGGTTGTTCATATTTGTTTTAATTGCACATTAAGTCATCAATTTTCTCTATTCATCAACACATGAATCACTATTATCGCTTTGAAGGCAGAAATCAACAGCTTCTTATAACAACAAATTATATTGCTTTTATGCCATTTTGAAGGATCAAGATTTTCATAATTCTAACTAAAGTTTGAAAATGTATTTTAAATTTTTTTGTGGTCTCGAAGTTTAAAAATAATGCTATTTGATTAGTTAAAACATATAAAATCTAGGATCAGCCAATCGTAGGTTGTAAATAATACAGAAATTGCTAAAAACAAGTATTAAAGTCATAGGTCTTGGAGGGCCTTTTTTAAGGGTGCCAACCTGAATGGGTTAAAGTTTCAGACATTTTCTGGACAATCATTAACACAAAATTTAATTCCAGAACATATAAAAGACTACTATTAAAATTCTAAGAAAGGTGGTGAACCTGTAAACACAAGCTTTATCAAAGCGGGCCCAAAAACATAAAACGCCTATTCTTTATAGTTAAGATTCCTTAATTACAAATTCACTTATATTTATTAATGACTTAATATAATTTTTAATACAGTAAAACTAAAAACTGTTTGTTATAGTGTTATAACAACAAAAAAATGTTTTACCTGTTAGGAAAAGATCATGTCCAAATGGATTTGCTTTTCTATGTACATACTCAGCATCACTTCTCATCACTAGGCATAAATAACAAGTGAAAGTCATTTAAAACGTAATAAAAAATACGGAAAGGCAAAGAAAAACATTGTTTTTAAAGCAAAATAACGCAGTTATTGAAAAAGTCTGTAATACAGGACTGCTGTTTGTTTTTATTCAGTGAAAGTTCATAAAGTTTCTCTGTTCCAAAACTTTCTTTCCCATTTTCACTATATCATTCTCGAGAAACTCAAGAGCATAACGGATCTCATCCTTTCTTGGTGGAAACATTTCTTGATCAACATCTTCTTCAGTGTCCTCGTTTCATCTTATGTTACATCTGATTGATTTACTTGTGCAATGATTTCCACGTCAGTCATGGCAAGCCTTTCTGACGTTAAAACGTCGTCGTCAGCATCCACCTAAACATTGATGCCAAAAAAAACCATTATTTATGGAACACTTTTGCTTTGGAACTCTTCAAGCTGTGCTGAAAGCATTTTAAATGGATCGCTTTCATCCGGATTTCCTGAACCGGATCACAAAGGTTTCTTTGGAAACACAGTCTCATGCTGTATTAAGAAAAATCATCTCCTCTAAGATGTTTGCATTAGTAGGTGTTCTTCACTGACCAATGCTTGTAACATAGCGTTTAATGAGTGAATGACAGTGAAATTCCTTGAAACTTCTAAAAACACCTCGATCTATAGTCTGCGTTTTTGACGTTGTGTTTAGTGGTAGAACTAGAGTTCAACTGCTTTGAGTCAATTAGCTTTTGGATGGGCAGGACAACTGTTGTCATTTAAAAGGATTTTTCTGACCCGAGCTACAAACTTCCTGTCTATTTCTTTGATGCATTTAGTAAATAAATCACAATCTATCCAGTTCATTTTTTGTGCACGATAAAAGCATTGTAAATTCTTTACTAAAATAATGTGGCTTCTCTGATTTCCCAATAAAAAACATAGGCAGTTTATCTCCTGCAACATTACCAGCTGCCAACCCAGTCAATCTTTCTTTACTATGCTTTACACCAATACAACGCTGACCTTTGTAGTGTAAAAAACACTTATCCAGAAGTGCTTGGTAGAAGAGACCAAATTTGTCGGAGTTATAAACATTGTTCAGCTCATACTTTGACAAAACATATATATATATATCATAATTAGTTCTATAATTCTATAAAAAAATTTATTTTAGACATTTAAGAAAAGTAAACATTTTTTGTAGACCCTTCAAACCTTAATGCCGCATATGGAGCATGATACATATTTTATTTAAACCTTCCAGTCACTGTTACCTGACAGGTCACAGAATATCATTCCACTTTCCCTGTCACCTGTTTTTCATGCATATCTGTTTGTGTGAATTAAATGTTATGATAATGCTTTTTTTAAATATGGAAACTAGAACAATCTATCTTCAATTGTCTGAAAACTCCAAATGAATATCGGGTCAAGTACGGAGAAATAGGCTAACGGGAAACAGATTCTTGCATAATATTGATGAAATATTGGGAATTTTCAAACAATAGTGTTGATGATATTGACTTTAGAAAGAATTCAGCAGATGAAAGAAGCTTTAGACTAACTAGGAATATGAGGGAAAGATATACTGGAACCTGTAGATGTTCCAGTGGCTGTAGATGCTCCAGTGGCTGTAGCTGTTCCTTTAGAGTATGAAAATTTAGACTAACTTCCTCAAGGATACTTTCTATGGAGGCTCCATTTAATTTTGAGGTTAACCCATTAGAATTAACTACTATATCAGATATTAATTCTAGTAATAACAAAACATTGGAAGAAACAGCCACAATAGTAACAAAAAAGCCAGATGGTTAGGGATATATTGCATTGAGAATGAGTATACACCAAAAAGAAGTGTTTTTATCAGTCAGAACAAAAAGCTTCTACTTGCATTTGAATTTTTTGTAATTAATTTTTCCCCAGAGAACTACTAAACTAGTTTATATCAAATTTGACTTTTTCTTAAATAATATATAAAGATTTTGTTTTTTGCATACAAAACATATAACTGACAAAGTTTCAACGCGATGATGTCATGATGACACCATTTTGAAATTTATTTTATATTATTTGTAAGATCATTATATGAGTAAAAAAGGAGCAAATTTTCAAAAAGAATTGATTATAAGTTTGGCCACTGTATGGCAGTAAAGGAATTGGGTTAGAAAACCTCTGGGAATATAGCTTAAAATGACTCGGGACTGAAAAGGTTAAAAACCTGTAACTTTTTAGTTTAAGAAAAGCTTACTTTTTGAGCTCATAGTGGGAGGAACAGGAGGATTGAATACATGAACAAGTATTACTTCATCTGATGGAAGGCTCACCACATCCAAATAATCTGTAAATAAAAAAAAACAAAGTAAAGCAATTTTCATTCTTTATTTTAAACCAGCAAACGTTGAATCAAAACAAATTTCTGTCAAACCTAATTTTTGTTAGAAAAATTAACTAAAAGACCAAAATTAAAAACATTTTTTTTTAGGTATAATGATCATTTTTGGGCATATATGGACATTGTGGCATCGTGGTAAAAATTTAATCTATTTGAAAAATCAGAAATTGTCGATTTCTCACCCCTATGACCTTATAAGTTTGAGTAAAATCACTAGATAAGAAAAACAAGTGTTTAATGATGAAATAATGGGTTTATAAGACTCTGTTGACTTTGCTTGAAGTCCAAAACTAATCATGAGTAAAAGCAAATGAATATCAACTAATATGTGAGTTTTTTGTTTGTACAAATGTCTTAAAAATATCTTAAAAATTTAAAACAATCTTTCTATTTAAAAATATACAGTCATGGAGGTTAATAAAAGAATGCAAAAATCAATTTAGCTTATTGATGATGGATGTGCATTTATTCTTTGCATGTTTTTAAAACTGACACTCCCATATTCAAAGAGGCGGAAATACTGAATAGAAAACGCTAAAGTTGTTAAAACTGAAAGTTATAAGTAAATTAGAAAATATAAGGAAATTGTGTAACGCAATGTAATATTAAATTAGGCAAGATCATCAAAATGATAATTGAATTCAGACCTTTTGTATCAAGTAGAGATTTTAGAGTTAAGGTTCCAATGTATGGTTTCATGCAATTGAGCTCTAAATATGGATCCAAAACAACTTGTTAACAATGAACAATTTACTTTTTCCATTTAAAAATGTCTTTATTTTCCTCCAACAAAATACTGCATTCTACCACTTTTCATATCTTGTTTAGGCATTTTTACATGATAAGCTCATCTTTTTCTATATATACTAACTTTATCTGATCTTTAAAAAGTAAAATCAATATATTAAAGGTTTGTGAAAGCATGACAAGCTTGTTGGAAAGTCAAAGTTAAAAATGGTATATAATAATTATTTGTCTACATATAGGGAAATAAAAAATATGTTCCAATTTAAAATAATGCAACGTTTTAATTTAACTTACTGCTCATAAAACACCTGCTGTTTAAAGACAGAATTAAATATTAAAACAATAGATTTTAAAAAAAATTTGTTTGAAATGATTCTTTTATTTAACTTTTAAATAAAATTCTCTGTTGACAATATTAAAATTAATTTTGATTTGTTAAGTAACAATCTATTGTCTCAATTGAATTATTCTCTACTGTTCAAATAGTATTAATAAAGAAATTGGGAGGCGAGACAAAATATTTTAAAATAGGCACAAATTTTAACACAAATTTTCTGTGGAGTCAGCAAAATAAAAGTTCATTATAATAGAATTTTTCAAGTTACTGCCAAATGAGCTCCAGCTGCAAAGTGAGCGTAGAGAGCTGTTTTTGCTTTTGCAATAGATTATGTTTTTACTATTTTAGTCCTTTTTTTTTTTCTTTGTTTACTTCCAATTAATAATCAGTTCTTTTGGTTTTTCTTGTTTCTTTACTGCCACGATTTTTTGCTCTTAATCTCCTTTCACACTGTTCAATTCTAGGAGTATTTCTATCTTGTCTTAAATCTTCGAAAATTATTCCTTTTCACTATTCATAAAAAAACTTTCAAAAAACAAACAGAAATAGGTTTGTAAATTGTTAATTTACAAACCTATTTCTCTTCTTTTGAATAAAGGAAAAATAATTTTATAAATCATGATTTTCCGAATGAAATCTTTCTTGTTCAAGAATAAAATACTGTATCAAAATCAATCTGGGTTTCAAAATAAACATAGCACTATTCATGCATTTATTAAATTATCAGAAGATATGTAAGCATTAGAAGCAGGGAATTTAAGAGCAGGTGTTTTTATTGGCTTTCAAAAATTTGATATTGTTGACCACACTATATTACTTAAAAAAATAGAACATTACCGGTTTGAGAAAAATCAATTGGTTTTCTAGTTACTTAACTGACTGATCGCAATGGGCAACAATAAACAAAAAAAAAATCTGATTAAATCACGGTATACTACGGGGATCAGCAAGGTTCTGTCATAGGATTAATGCTATTTTTATATATCAATGATCTTTACAATGTAATTCATTTCTCAACTGTTTATCATTTTGCAGATTTTACTAGTATTTGTAATATTAATAAATCGATGAAGAAAATCAATGCATGTGTTAACTTTGATATAAAATATCTTTGTATCTGGTTAAGAGCAAACAAAAATCTGTCTAAATACCACTAAAACAACCTTAATTTATTTTTATCAGCATGTGGCTCAGAAACTTTATTTGTTTTAATATCATTGGATAATTCGCTCTCACAGGCAGGTTGATTTTAAATTTTATTGTAGTCCTATTGCTTATCTTTCAGTCACATATACTTATATTTAAAATTACTGCTTAATTCTCGAAAGTATGATTTGTTTACATAGAACCAAAGATGAAAATCAAAGTGTTATGAAATCAAGATAACATCGTTTAATAAATTTTAAAATATTATTTTGAATACAGCCTTTCAAACTTTAAGACAATTATATGTATTTTCAAATAACAGGCTTGCTTGGGTTTGGGTCTCCAAACCGGTATACTGGTATGTTTAAATCGGTTTGAATATATTGCTGATTAGAATGAATTTCTATCATGGGACACTCATAAATATTACCACTAAAATTTGAAGAAGTACAGGTATACTTGTCAAAATAAATATCAGGAAGAATAATAATAAAGATGGAGAAAAGATTCTCAAGATTTGCACAGCTGTGAATAAACACATATTGTAATAAGAAAAACAGTCAATTAGTCAGTTTGAATCTGGTTTAGCAACAACTTGATTATTGTCTATTATGTCCAGATGAAAGAAAATTTTCGATGAACCAAGTATAAAGATTTATATAATGAAAATTTATAGAAATCTTGTGCGTTATGTCATATGCCTGGCAAAGATATCAAAAGTTTAAAATTATAAATTTGGTTGAAAATAATATACATTAAAATTTTATTTCAACTTTTTTTTACAGAATAAGGTATTAACAAAGTTGTAATGAATAATGGTGAGTGAGCTTGTATATTTAACATGGGGAACCAACAAATTGATAAATGGAAAATAAATTTCCGTTAATGGTGGGAGTGGAACTCGTAAATTCTGTCCTACCATTGTGCCAACTTCGCGTATAGTGGTCATAATATACTGTTTATTCCTGTTAATATAATCAAAATGAGATCAAAATTTTTATTTACTATATAGTGATTAAACATCAAAAAACTATTATATTTTACCTAAATGAAGGAGTTATGCAACAACACGTTACTTAGTACAACCCGTGCTATTGTTTGCTAATTTCAAAAAATATTTCAAAAAATCCTAGATAATAGATTTATAGATGGATTTATATTTTTCTACAAACGGTTAGAATATTTTGTATAAATTGAAAAGGCATGAAGAGTCCTTTCTTTAACATCAATACTGTACAAGTATTGAATTGTTTTTAGCAATGAATGTATAGTCACTGCTAAAAAGCATTTCCAAGAAAATTAGGTAGTTAAAAAACTATCTGTACTGACTGATTTTAATAAGTGTATCATTGGCAATGATCAGCTGTTACAGCACTCTAGATTTAGTATATATCAATTGTGGAAAAAGCTTTCTTTTAAATGACCAATATTTAGATAGTAAATTCTTTTATCCTATGGAAGTGCCTGATAATTTAAGAAAAATTAGACTTTTTTAAATGCAAGGTTTACTCAGATATCCGATAAGCACACCAAATCAGACAAGAAGCCAAAATATTGTGAAACAGTATATGAGTGTCTTGAGCACAAAGTAGTTTTAAGTATCAATTATTTCTTTATTTCAAACTTTTCCAAAATAAAAGAATATTACCTTATACCTGTAAATGAAATGAATAGAAAATGAATGAAATGAACATTTTCTCCAAACATGAGCCAAAAATATTTTTTACAAGAAATTTATAAAATAGATTTTCAGGGTCACGGATGCAATGCAAACCCATGGAAAATTAACCATTAAGCAAAATAGTCAATTTTACTTGCAAATTAAATAGTTCCTTCTGAGTTATCTAAGCATTAAGGAGGAATATGTACCAAGAAATAAAGAAACAAAATGAAGATATACCTATCTAAGTAAAGGTATCGAAAACAGAAAATATATGGAAAAAAAATGATTAGCGTATGGGGCTTACTAATTTATAGTATCCTCAAATTTACCCACTAATATCACTGAAAACTGCAGAAAAGCACAGCTACTTTAAAATCTTTTACATATATAATAAGAGAGGTGCAATATATAGTTTAAAAAATAACCTTTCATCTTAAATCTAAACAGTAGTTTGATGTGTTTATACATAACTCATAGATTAAAAAAATCTGAAAAATATATCTCCATGACAGTTTGAAGCCTTAATTTCTATTGAATTTATATATAATACTAGTAGAAATTGGGTACTCCGGTCCCGATCTGCAAGTTTTTTATATTTGAAAATTTGAAAAAATCCAACTTTCGACTTTTTGGAAATTTTTAAAAAACTAAAAAATTATAGTTATATTACTATAAAAGAGTAAAATAAAAAATAAAATATAAAAATATAAAACGCACGACATTTAATTTAAAGGACGGTGGAAAAATAAGCAATACAATCCAAATAAACCGAGCAAATATCACATAGCATTTGGTTTATGTGATAATGTAACAGGGTATGCTTACAATATCTTTTCGCACTTTGGTTCAGAAACTTCGTACAAAACTGACATGGAAAACACTAGTCAATCAGAAAAAATTAATATCCGTCACGACCACTAGGTAAAGGCCATCATGTATTTTCTGAACGGTATTATACTACACATGAACTTATTACATACTTGAGTAATTCGTTTTATTAAACAGAAAAAACTGTCCGATTGAAGTCAAAGAAGCATTTGAATCATTTGGAATCGGGATTCTATAAAAGTGAAATAGGTATTTTCGTTGCTATGTGGCAAGATAAAAAAGTCAAAAAATCAGTAGTTGCTGTATCCACCAAGTTTTCAAAGTGATGTTGATGTTCCTCGAAGATGTGGTGGATTGACAGAAAAATTAAGTTAATTCACTACTATAAATTATCGATAAATGGATGCGATCACCTTGATCAGAGTGAAATATCAAATACTACAGTAATTTGAGTCGAAAAACTGTAAAATGGTGGAAGAGAATATTCAATTGGTTAATTGAAGTAACCCAAGTAAACGCATACATTCTTTACTTGCTAAGCATGCCTGCAGGAAAAAATATTTCAGTAAAAGTTTTAAAAAATGTTTGATTAAAAAATAAAATAAAAAATAAATTAAAAATGTTCAATAAATATCTCCTCATAGAAATATCTCCTCATATAGTAGTAAAGTTTTAGCTTTGATTGTTCTAGAATTATCTTCTCATAGAATATTAGCTTTTAGTTCAAGAAAAGTAAAGTGTTCCTCTTGTAATAAGGAGGTGCTGAAAGTAGGATTATAAAGAAAATGATAAGCATTTTTATTTATTAGCTCTTTGTAGCATGTAACAGTTTACTCTTTGTAACTTTTTACATGCAACAGTTCAGTTCTTGATACGGTACATTTTCAATATAATAAATGTACAGCGGTCAAAACCATGCCAGATAGATAGTTAGATAGTGTCAGCAACAATAAAGGTTGACCGAGGAAAACTGTTCCATTTGAAAAATTTGAAGGAAATTAACATTTAATTGTTTACATCAAGGAGGACAGGAACTGTGCAGTATGTAGTACTCCAATTCAACGTCAACACACAAACTGTATATGTAATGGAATCTCTGACACACCCCATTTGCACCCTAGAGACTTTATTTATTTACTTACCATACCAAGAACTAATTGAGGTAAATGTGTTATGCAACTTGGAAGTTGTTACATTTATTCAGGTAGTTGCTCGGTATTACAATCACGACTAGTTTTGAATTATTCAATTCCCTTAATTTTGTTGATTTTTTTAAAAATTACTCTTTTTCAACATATTATGGAAAAATACACACATTATTGGGTTAGATAAATCAAACTTTTGTTTTTTAGGTTTTATTGTATCAAAAATAGTTGTATATGGTTACCAGCTATAGGTTGTTTTTTTGGAGTTTCTAAAACATGATTTATGCTCCAGTAAATTTAGTTTTTAGGCATCAAATTTAAATTTTTGCAAATTAAAGCCTTTCCTTTTCACCCTCAAAAATTTTTCAGCTTGGATCAACATAACTTAAACCTAGTAGAAAAGATGTACCTTTTATCTGGTTTTCCATTGATGTATGAATATTCATTCATATCTAGGTACATATGTATCAAAAAAAAAAATGTTTATTTTCTGTCTCATACCTATATTATTAATGTCTCTTTAAATTAAAATGGTCTAAATTTGAAAAAAAAAAGAAAAAAAAATTGGTGGCGAGTTGATACCATTCAAAAAACATTTTACTGACTCACTTTTTAAAAGTTAATTGGAGTACTGTTATCCCAATTTGAAATATGAGGCTGCAGGATATCTAAAGATTAGTCTTAGTGTATTTAATCCTGTTTATAACGTAACCTTATAGTATAGTACTTTATTACCCATAACTTTGCCACATAGTACAAAGATGCTATATTATATATAGTAATGTTTAGATGTTCTTTTCCTATGTTAGTGAGCTTTTTTTCTGTACAAATGCCCTTAAATTTACATCCCTACAAAAAGTACTCATCTAAAGGTCACGCTTTCAAAAAAGCAAATTTTTACTGCTATTTGCTCAAACCTAGATTTTATGTCGTATGAACAAAAATTTAAAAGATCTACAAGCTTTGGCTCGATGGCAATCTTTAAATGTATCATATATACATTTGTATTTGGCAGGTTGTACAAAAATTGTTAAAAATTGAAAATGGATGTCACACTGGAATGATCCTTACAGACCTCCAAAAGGCCTTTCACACAACAGATCTCAATATTTTGCTTGAAAAACTGAAATCCATGCATTTTTCAGAATGTAGTTTTTTGGTTCAATTTTTATCTCTGAAATAGAAAATTTCGGGTAAAAGTTTCTGACGAAGTATTAGTGAAATTTATGACCTCTTTTGTTTTGTTTCTTTACTCAGCTGACTCTTGCTTGATTTTACCACAAAAGGATGTAAAAGAAATTTAAAAAATTCTAAACAAAAACTTTTCCAACCTTTGTGAGTGGTTTGTCAATAAAAAAAATTAGCGTGCACATTGGAGAAGAAAAAACCAAGTGTATCCTCTTTTCATCTAAAATGAAAACTAAAAATGCAGAAGCCTTGAATATAATTTATAGAGGCACATCCATTAAGCAACATACCTCAGTAAAATACCTAGGATGCTTATCAGATCAAACCCTGAGTGGAGAGACAATGGGCAGCTATGTTTTAAATAAAATTAATTCTTAGATTTTTATATAGAAAACAATCTTTATTAAAAACGGCCTTGAAGTGTGCTCTATGCAATGCTCTGATTCAACCTCACTTTGGCTATGTATATTCTGCATGGCATTTAGGCCACAACAAATCACAAAAATTTGTTTGAAAAGCGCCCAAAATAAATATATACAATTTTGTTTAAATATGAATAGTTTTGCCCATATTGGTACTGAGCAGTATAGAGCAATGAATTGGCTGCCTGTTGGTATGAGGGTTATTCAGGCTGATGCTACACATACACTTAAATTTTGCAGTGGACCCAAACTACATAACATATCTGAAATCTTTAAAACCCTTTTTTTTTTTTTTTTTTTTTGATGAAATAACAAATGTTCATAAATAAAATATTATAATACATATTAGGTGTTAAACAAACCTAACTACAAGTAAAATAGGTAAATTAAAGGGAAATAATTCAAGAAAAAAAGCGGTAAGACAAATTTACCTGCTTTTAGAAAAAAGATGAATGCCCGTGTGAAACTTTTCTTTACCATATGCACTAAATTCTCATCAGAGAGATTTTATATACTTCCAATTCAAAAATGTTGTCAAGGAGGATTATTTTTTTTTGAGTAAACAAAGAACAGGGTAAGAGGAAATTTTCAGTGGTTTCAGATTCAAAGATTCCACAATTACAAATAGGAACAATCGTATCAGCAAAGTTATGACAAGATTTAAAATGACTAAAGCCAACTCTTAAACAAGTGAGAAGCATTAAACCACAAAGGTAATTTATATTAAAAACATGCATTGGCTTGGGACGAATAAAATGGAGAAGAGATTTCTTTAAAAGGGAGACAGACATAGATTGCCTAATAACAGGTATAAAGCTATGTCATTCCTTGGTAGAAAAAAGAAAAAAAAAGAGTTAATAAAATAGTTATTTCGAGAAACAATAAATAGATTACGATGATTAACATTCTGTGACTGAACAAACGTAGGTAAAAAATTTATTCAATATTCAGGAGCATTACCACTCGCTATATTATAAAAGAAAACTAACCTACAGTACCTACGTCTATCCCGCAAGCTCTCTAATCCAAGCTCCCGGTAAAGTTTAACTCTCAACGTTTCTCTTATAGCTCCGGTAATTGCAAGACAAGCATTATACTGTACGGATAGAACTTTTTTAAAAAAAGGTTCACTATGAGGCTGACCATAACGTTGGCATAATCTAGATGGGGATGATTTGTGCAAAGTGAACAAAGACTTTCTAGGCAAAGTGTGAAAAATTGTTTGATAAGACCTTTATTTAGTGTGCTCTATGCAAAGCTATGATTCAAACTCACTTTGACTATGCATGTTCTGCCTAGTATTTTTACCTCAACAAATCAATTGAAATCAATTTCAAAAGTGCATAAAATAAATGTATGGTCAAGGAGGGTAATTATTAAGAAAGTTAGCCTTTCTAATCCAACTTTACACATCCTGCCGTCAATGTTTAGGTTTCTGTATAGCTGCAACTACTATCTTTCATTTTGCACTAAGAATTATTTCCTAACCAATTAGGTATGCGAAGTATTTAGAATAAAAGTTGCGTAATAGCTACCCTTCAAACTGCTTATTATTTCGCAGTAGCGTCAAACTAATACGCACGTCATTATGCGCATATTTCTGTGCGTAATATTTATCCGTTTTTAATCTTAATGGCTTTGCTGCTAAAGAAGATTAAATCCTAATGCCTGGCTATATGTTGTTTAAAATATTAAAAGAAATATATTTACAATATATTTGTGTCTATATTTATTTTCCTTATAAGAG
>JAUZNK010031489.1:0-18738 GCA_035046665.1 Euphysa ruthae
GCGTGCGTGTCGTTTTTCTATTATTTTATATATATATATATATATATATATATATATATATATATATATATACGCACTCAATGTACATGGTGTGTCTAGGGCTATATCTTGCATGTATAATATTGCTTGTCATTTACCAAAACTTTTATCTCATTGTTCTGGAATGTTCTACAAAAAATCTGATACCAATATTTCACCACTCGATCAACATATGCACATTCAATGCACATGTTGTACACCTTAAGAAAGGAGGGAAGTTAAGTGCTTTAAAATTCTGCGTGAAACTTGTAAGCGAAATTTTAGAATTTTACGGCTACGATAATGCAACAGCGTCAAAAAGCGGACGACCAAGCTTTAGCAGAGGTTCTTCTTGGACGCTTCTAGTTTTTGAAAATTTTCTTTTAAACATACTTAAAATTTCTTGCAAGAAGATAAATATTTATCATACTTTCAAGTAAATTTAGAGAGACTTCCTTGTCTGATTCTTCTCTTGCTGAATTTCTGATGGCTGTGAAATGTGACAGAACAATAAAATTTTTCTTTTGTGATTAGCAACATTTAAAATGAATATAACAAAACAACGCAGATAAATCAGAACCAAAATGAAGAAAGTTTACCAATGTATTCTAATTTGAAAGGGTCAGACACTTTTTTGTTATAAGTAGCCGTACCGTTTATAAAGTGTTCAATATTTACTTTGTTTATACACAATCCTATAGCGGCAAATGTGATATAAGTTTTCAGCTGAATCTATGGGTAGGACAAATTTTTGCAGTAGGACAGCTGAATCTATTACAAAAGCTGTGCCTACTTTTTCATAATTTACCTCGCCTTCCTATTTATTTATTAATAATATTTGAACAGTAGAGAATAATTCAATCGAGACAATATAGATGATAGATTTGTTATCAGTTAGAAAATCCAAACCAAAGCAAAATTAACTTCAATACTGTTCAACTCAAAAATACTCAGGCACTTTTTTTTACATATACTTCATATAAACGTCGTATATAGTATAACCTTACCATACACCTATATCACTGGATGTATGCTCAAAGTATAACCGTACCCTAAACCTATGTCACTGGATGTAAACACCTAGAATCTAGCCCGATATACAATAAAATGATTTTTTTTTGTATAAACTATTCTTTTAACAGATCAAAACCAAATTAAAATTAATTTTGACAGAAAATTTATTCTATTTACAGCTTTATTGTATATTCATCACTAATAGCGTAAGAAAATTTGAAATTTGTTGAATTCTGTTGCAGTTTTCTTCTATTATCAATTAACATATTTTAACTTCGGCTTGCCAACAAACTTGGTATGCTTTTGCAAATTTTTATTTATATATTGATAGCAACAAAGAGGAATTTTGTATAAACCAAATAACCGATAAGTACAAACGATTCATATATTAAAACTAAATCAGAATCATAGATACATAGATCTTATAGATTTTATTGATAAATTGGGGAAAAAAAAAATGCTTCATTTTAAAAAACCTCATATAAATGAGGCTTTGAGAACTATAAAGAAAAAATGTATAATTTATATTTGACTTACATTTTGATATAGTGTTTCTGATTGCTTTCTTTTGTTATAATTGTTTTTTTCTACGTCAGTATCACTAACACCTTCAGCCACTGCGCTTTGATTTAGTTCGAATATTTCTTCAAAAAACTAAATAAAATACTGAAGACAAATAGTTTTAGAATTATTTTTATTTCTCTTTCATTTCCCAGACACAGCCTGAAAGATAGGTTTTTCCAAAAATTTTTTTTGTAATTAAGATGTGATGTGGTTAGCATATCTCAATTTAAATCCCCCTTCTGTTAATCCATTATAAATTTTGTCTCGTTTCAATATTAACTAATAAAATTATCGTGGTCCATTTTAAAAGCAGTACCACCATATAACAGCCTTTTTAAAAAATGCCCGCTTTACCTACGAGAAAAATTACAAGTCATCTCTGACAAAAGTTAGAGAGACGCATATCACGTATTTTAACAAATGTGAATTTTAATTTTAGAGGCTTTTCCTAAGACGTTTTTAACGCGAAAATAAGTATGTATTTAAACTATTTCAAAAGTCTCGTAAACACTTTAGTCTCTAGTCTTTATAATTTTCTTTATATAAAAAAAACATTGTTAACTCCTCGTTTTTGGCGTGAGGCAGTTAATATATATTTTTCACTTGGTTTGGAAGTTCACACAAAGCTCGTCGCTTTCACGCAATTTTACCTTAAAATGGTTTTTTTGAGCATTATATATATTTTTGGTGTAACCGTTAAACAAGGAACAATAAATTGTTATGAAAATACTTTTATTTAAAAGCAAGCAAGACGAGTTAGGCAAGTAATATGGCCATCAATCATAGAACTTGGGGATGAAAAATTTCAGATTAGTGACCAATTATGACGTATTAAAATTTTGCAGCCTAACCACAAAATTAATTTTTTTTTCCTTGCAGAAATTCTCTAATATACATTTAAATTCTACTTAGAGCAAGTGATAAGACAATAACTCCGTACTGCAGAAAATTTCTTTTTCATTTTCGTGTATTTGTTTAAATTCTCTTCCATAGCGCTGATTATAAGAAAATAATTCTCAATATTATGAACATTCAAGCCAGCCAAGTTCTAAAAAAAAAAAAAATTAATAAATTGTTAATCTATATCTAATTTATTTTATTTCCGCCATATCCTCTTAATAGCTACTAATTATACAACAAGTATGCTGAATATACCGCGGCGTTTTATTATATCCAGGACCATTCACGTAAATGTACAAACGTGTGCTATTTGGACCGGTTCTCTGTAAAGTAATACAATAAGCTGAAAATAAATCCCTTAGCAATTGCTGTGGCACAATTCAGGGGTTGAATGAAAAAGGAGTTAAGGAAGGATATCATGCTAAAACATAATCAAGTTCAAAAAAACTTGATGAAGCTTACTAAAATAAAAATGTGATATATTTAATTTAAAAATTATCAGGAGATGAGAAAAATCACCCAAGAGTATAATATTAATTAATATTAATCAGTTATTTAAAAAAAAAACATTGTTAGTAAAAAATACATATAATGTTTATTTTGTTCTTGATAGCTTTTTTGTTTTTTATTTTTTTTATAGTTTAGATCAAGACATTTCAGGAAAAAAATTAATTAGCATCCATAGAGAAAAAGTGCTACGAGCAAATTGATGGACAAACAGATGAACAAGAATGAATTTTTGGAAAAAAGACATATATTTTTTTCAATCAGTAGGTTGAAAAGTAATGTTGATAGTCAGAATAGGTACTAGCAAATTGAAAACACTTACAGGAGTTACTAACGGTGTTTGCTTTTCAAAGCTTCTTTCAGGAATTTTACTGCCTTTCACAATATCTATCATAACATTACTACCTTCTGCTTCTAAATTACCCTGAAAGCAAGAACACTGTTTATATTTTATACAGTTTTAAGTAATGTATATTACGATTTATGTGAAAGGACACGAAATATCTAGTTTCTGTTATTTTAAACACCTAAAATTAGATTATGTATAAAATACAAGCAACTTACCTGTAATTCCATTTTTCTAAGCTGCTGTTTCTCCTCAAGTCTAACATCTTTAACGGCACATTCAAGATTTGTAACCACGACAGCTACAACTAAATTTGCAAAGATGAATGCGCCAATAGATATGAACAACATTAGGAATAATCCACCACTGATATATAAACTCTCATCTTTAGCCTATTTTAAAAGAGTTTGAGTGATAAACTGCTGAATAAAAATAATTTTTTTCCGATTATTTGATAGTATTTCAAACTCTAACAAAATGGTTACCTCTTTACAAAAAAACACACAAAAAGCAGCATCAGTTTGGTTAAAAGCTTAAAGTGTGGACCCATACTATTTAAAAACGATAATTAAGAGATAAAAAATATCAATTTTTTGCTTTTTTTAATCAAAAATCAATCTAAAAAGACTATTTATCTTTTATCCCTTATGTATAAGCTCATACAAAAGTTTAAAATTTTATGAACAGATTAAAAAAAAAAACATTTGAAAAACGCAGCTTTTCAATCTGTTTTTGCCTTTTTCAAACTAAAATTGGACTAGCGAGTATTTTCTTGAAAAATCTGAATTCATCATACTGTTTGTCACGCTAACCCTTAATTTAATGCAAAAAAATAAAAAAAATTAGAAAAAACTAATAAGTAGATCTCAAAAAAATATTAAAATGACTATTTTTGCCTTATTTATCCAGATTATAGCTAGAATAACAATCTTTGGGTAAATCTGGAATGGTCATATATTTTTCATCCTTAATACGTAACTTCACGCAAAAAATCAACAAAAAGATAATCAGGGAATTCAGAGAAAAATTGAATACAGATTTTTGGTCTACTTTTGTCTCAATTACTCAGAAATCAAGCTAACAAGAATTTTGGCTCTGAAAAAACGTGAATATAATGATATTTGCCTCATTTACTCAAATAGTAACAAGATTTTTAGTCTATTTTTTCCTTGTTTACCTCAAAATCAGGCTAATGAGTTTTTTTTTTTGTTTTTTTTTTTTAAATCCGGCTCTGTCACGTCACTTGTTTTATTTATAATCTTCAACTTCAGGTAAAAAATTAGAGAAAAGTGATGAGCGAACACTGAAATCTCGCAAAGACAAACGACACAGAGTTCATAGAACTTTCACTGCGTGGTCCCAAAATTGTAAAATTTAGATATAAAAATAGATGAAGCATTGAATTTTTAGGACACTCATCATGTAACATCAGGGTTAAATTTAAAAAATTGCTAAAGGCCACAAAATCCAAACGATAACTTCCATAATTTGAAGCCCTGATAAAAAAAAATGAGAATGAAAACACGGCAAAAAGTTTTAAAGAAATGTAAACTACTGCATGTTGCTACAGAAAGTGTTATTAGTAGATTTCATTATCAAGTCAAAACAAATGTTTAAAAGTTAGCAAGAAATAGTATGATTTTTAGAAACTTTGTTGAAAAAATAAGCCTACAGCCAAAGTATTAAATTTTTTGGAAATTCAAAACAAAATTTATGGAAATTTGACGAATCAAATTGTTTTGAATTAAAAAGATAGAGTACCTGGAATGCTTCAAATATTTCCACCCATCCATCTTGAGTGACACAAACGAATAAAGAAAACATTGCTAATTTAAATGATAAGGAAGATTAAAATTTTATCAGATATCAGGCTTTGACGGCTAAAATTAATAAAGCTACCTAGTAGCTTTATTAATTTTACAGGAATGACAACGACGTCTTTTCAGATTCAAATATGAAATGCAGCTGACTCTCAACAACTTTTAATTTTCATAAAACTTGAAAAAAACAGCAAAAATTGAAACGAGTGACTTTTAGAAGCTTTTTTTCTTTTATCTTCTTTTGAAAAATTCAGTTATAGTTACAACAGTCTGTTTTAAACTATCAAATCATTCACAAACTAACAAGGTTTCCATGTTCAGTACAAGGAACAAATTTTGTACCCGCATGTATTAAAAATGGAAAGCTCTTGCAGTGTTTTCATTAGTTGAAGGACATGTTGGTGGCATACTTTCTTCATTATGTTGATTATCTTTGCTGCATTTTTACCCCCTTCTACAACTTTGGTGATATCATCATCTTTAGAGAAAGAAGCAATGAGACAAATGATTCAACTCATAGAATTGGTTGAATGACATAAGTTAGTTGAATAACTCACAAAGAACTCAACCTTGGAGACGGGGACTGAAAGCAAGTTCCTTGAAAGTTGAAGATCAGGCCCCAGTAAAATGGTAAAAATTCTTTGTAAAAATAATAGTACAAAAGATAAAAAATATAAAGCTGTTGTTAAATCTATAACTTTTCTTCCACTTGCTGAGCCAACAATTCGATGCTTTAAATTTGTCACTCCCAATGTTTCTGCAATTTCAAACGCTTTTGCATTTAGCATGATCCAATCTATTGGAAATTTTTGGTTTCTTTTTCCAACAAACCAGTGGAACATTGCTTTATCTATGCATGAGCTTTTTCGTGAAGAAGGCATGCCTTTTTTTTCCAATGAAGTTGCTAGTGTTTGTTTATTTTTTACCAATGTAAAAATGGTGATTTTGGGACACCATACTTTGCTGTCACATCCTTATTTTTCATCGTAAGTACTAAAAGGTGAAACGCACTGGGAAACAGGGGAAATGATCACGAAACTGGGAAAACGATCAAGGAAACAGGGGAAACGATCAAGAAACTGGGGAAACGATCAAAGAAATAGCGGAAACGATCAAGGAAGCAGATAAAATGGTTAAGGAAACAGACTCAACGGTCAAGGAAACAAACCTTTAACTGGCAACGAAGTTTCCAAGTATGCACATGGCATTGGGCAAAAATTTATTTTTCAAGTAGCAGTGAGATAAATTCATACAATTTATTATATTTTATCCAAGTTAAGTAAATAAGTATTTATTCTACCACAGATAAATATACCATGAAAATTTCAAGACAATAGACAACAAAAAATAACAAAAAAGAATAAACATTAAGATAAAAAACAAATGGTGGCTAAAATAGGTACAAAAATCGTCTGTCACAAAAATATTTCCATTGTTGTTCCATTATAAATCACACAAGCAAAAAAAAAAATTTTAATGTAAAAAATTATATTTATTAGGTCTGCTAAATTAAGTTAATGTATTGAACTTCAGTGGGAATAATCTACAATAAACTAACAAAATTTTAGAAACAGAAAATGAAGCATCCTAAAACTATCCTCGATCTCTGTAGTTGGTTGAGGGTTGTGATAAGCTAAGCTAAATTTTACAGTTAACACTTAATTTTTTACACCCTTAGCTAGCTATATGTAATTTTATATTTCATAATCGTGAGGTATTATTATTAAGCCAGCTAGCTAAATGCAGATTGATATTAACCCAAGAGCCTATTTTCCCGTAAATTTCCTGTATTAAGTTTTAAAAAATTAGCCAAAAAAACTTATTTTCTTTAAACGTGAATATTTCGACTTCTAGAAGGATCTGGAAATCCTAAGAATTAATTGGAATTTTCAATGAAGTCAAATCATTTTTTTCTGGGATAAAAGCTTCCAGAAATGATATAGTAGTGATATTTTACTGTAGTGATATTTTCTGTTTTGATAGGGTGTAAGAAGACTCAAATTTTACTAATGAAACAAAGCAATGTTTGATTCTAAAAATTTCCCTTTAAAAAAAAAAGTAAACAACAAAAAAATGAGTTCTCAATCAGTTTTTTTTGCCTTATGGTGGGAGGTCATCATAAGTTGAAACTATTAAAAAAGTAGGGCTCGAACCGTAAAGCTTTGAGCATATAAAGCATATGAACTACCGCTGTGCCAATGTCAATAGCCAGTTTCTGTAACAGTAACTGTTACTTTAAAAGTGTTCAAAATAATTAATCTTTGTGGAATCTATCTTTGTAGATATCTACATAGTTCTTGTTCTCTGTCAATATCAGAATCAAATAGTTAGATAATCTGAGTGTATACTCTCCTCGAATAATACTCTACTCGAATAATGGAGTCTATTTTGTTTTAGTGTAAAAGGATGCTCTAGAATTTTGCATAATTATTAGATTAAATGCATAGTAACTAATCAATAGAAGAGAAATAATAATGTGGTTTCGCTTAGCCACCATAATTTAGTAAGTATACCACAATCCTCAGTTTCTCCCGTTTCCTTGACCGGTTTCCCCGTTTCCTCAACTGTTTCACAGGTTTCCTCGATCCATGATTGTGCAGAATCCTTTGGGCCTCATAAGATTACCATATCTTAACATAAAAAGTTACTGTGGTTTAAAATCCTAGGTTTTAAAGTGTAATTTCAAAAATCAAAATTTTTTATAACAAGATGACCGACATGCTTAATATACAAATTATAAAATATAAGTCAAAAAAGTTATTTTTCAGCTGTTTTTGGGTAGATGATCAAAATATCATCATATTAAATAATCAATAATTTTAGAATAATTTTCAAATTATAAAAGTCAAAATACAAATTTGAGTATTTTTTGAATTTGTACTGGCATATCATATCTGTCCTGGCAAAAAAAATTCAAGATGGTCAACATGCCCAATGCATTAGATATACATTTCCTAACATTAACATGCTCAAAAATTTCATCATAACCAGGGTGTAGCTTTGTCGTTTTAGGGCCCAGACACCCATGCAAGATTTTTTGTTGTCACATGTGTCTAACAGTTCTATGACATTCTAACTTCAATGAAATTCTAAAATCAAATGAAAGGATTTGTAATTTAGTGTGCATCCATTACAGATTTTAATGCATTCATTTATTTGTTTTTTTTTTTGATTTTTTGCATGTTTGATGTCAATAAGGGGAAGAAAGGGATGAAGCCTGATTTCTTTGAAAAATTATCATTTGGTCAAAATTGAGACAAAATTACTAGCCAGAAACTTTTGGTTCGAAAACCTACGTCAGATCTATAGCCTGAAAACGATGGAATACATCATTATATTGAGAAATTATCAACCTGGATTAAAATTTTTTTATATAGTTCACAAGAGACTCAAAATTCTAGAAGTGATGCAAATGAAATAACTGAAATTATTAACACGGTTAAGTTAGAATATAAAAGCAATGAATTTAGTGGGAAATGCATGGACTAATATATAAATTCTTTCAAATGCTAAGTTTAGAATACATTACGATTTCTCTTGAACATGTGCAAAATCTCCATTCACTGTTTTCAAAGAAAAATAATATTTAAGACATTATTCAGAATTATTTATGTAAACAGCTAACTTGTTTTGATTTTCAAGACATAACAAATACTTACTATAAAACACCTTTTTAATACTAAACAACGTGATATGGTTCAAGTAGGGTAAAACCGTATCAAGTAAGACTCGCTAGACATTTTATATACATATGCCTACTTGAAACGGAATTATATCTAAAACTTTGTGACTATTCTTAAAATTTATGAGCAAGCAAATTATAGAACTATTATGACAGAAATGTTCAGAAGCATTCACAATTAAAAAAAAAAATTAGAAGTTTTTAGTTCAACGATAACTTTTACCAGAAAAACATAAAACATAAAGATGCTACGAAAGGGGATTTCAACTTTAAAAACATCTGGTGTTTGTATTTTTTCCTGTAAAATCTTACTTATTATAACTAAAATATTTTAGTTTTTAAATCAGTTTTTGTAAAGCATTTAGCCAAATTTATAAGTCTTGAGGTGTAAATTCTAGGATTTTTTCCTCAATACTTTTGTTATTATTTAGCTAAAACTATGAAGTCTTAAAAATTCATACTTTTCAACAAATAACAAAATAATGAAAATGCTTTTAAAGTTTTAACTTGATGTAAGGGTTCAATATAAATATTTAAAGGATTTTCCCTCAAAATATATCTAATTGCTATAAATATAACTTTTTAAAATTAATTTAGACAACAATTTCCTAACAAATTATTTTTCTATTAAAGAGTGAAGTTGGAATCTTTTACTCAAGGCATTTTTCTCAGTTATATGATATTACTGGTTGACATAATTGAATAAAATTCTTAAAACGCTCCGATAGTTTAAATGTCGTAATGTTATTTTCCAGAACTTTCTAATTCAAAACTAAGAAATAAGATTTAAATTTAAAAACTTCAAAAAAATATTAAAACATCAAAACTTAAAAAGCCTTTTTGCTATTTCCGTATTTTTTTGAGCAAAAAAATTTCAAAACTAAAACTGCTGCTTTTTGCAAAAAATTTCCGAATATGTAACTGCAAAAACTTTGATGTGTGAGTGTGTTGCAGGACAGAATGTGAGTGCACATGCAGACATTGTGAAATGCAATGTTTATTAACTTTGATGTCATGTTATTAAAACAAAGTATAAAGCCATGCTGTTCATAGGTAATTAATTATTGCTTCATCATTAATTATAATAATTAATATAATTATATTTGGGCAGTTTATACAGTTTGCTAAAATCAAAAATCACCTCAGGATAGATGTCACATAAATTTATGATTATAAGTTTGAAACTGCATAAGGACTTGGAACTGTCTAATCTGTCTATCTATCCACATGTCTTTCAAAATTATTTTAATATTGATTAACACTTAACAAGTGTCATCTTTTCTTTTTGTATAGTTATTCCAAATATTGCGAGTTCTATAGAAGATGCATAAGATAGTGGTGAATTTGAAAATATTTTTAGAAATTAAGCTAACTGTTCTGAATTTATGTCACTAGCAGAGCAATGAAAATCCTTTACAAGATCAAAAGAGTTGCAGACAACCAAAAAGTTCTTGTGGTTCTAGAGTCAGAATGTATTTTTAATTTTTTATGTGGAGAATTCAACAAGCAAGGGTCGAAATAAGATTTTTCTAAGTAATCAGTTGTTTGATCCCTACTCTCCTCCTCCCCTTTTTTTCCTTTCTCTTCCTCCGTCCCCCTACCTGGTTTTCCCAGCACAGTTTTAATATTCCTTGGATCGCCTGTAACAGTTTTTAAAGCCTTTTTATAGCAGAGATATTACAAATTATTCAACCATTTTTAATATTGTGTATATTAAATCTTAAGGAGCCCGGAAAAAAATTTGGAAATGGTGCTTATAATACAAACTCGTAACTAGGGTGGTTTCTAAAGAGTAGGAATTCTTGGCGCATGCCATATGATATTTCATAATTTCCCTTCAAACAAAACTTTAAAAAGACTCATAGACTCAGTCTTGTGGAGTTGACAAAAAGTAAAAATTTCAATGGTACTTATAAAGAATTCATAACCCAGACTGTTACCTCTGCAACAAGAATTTGTGAAAAAAAAAACTTTAACCATAAGTTAACCAAATGAACACAAATGCCAAGTTGAAAAGATACCTTTTGATAAATCACCAAAGTGCTGTGGTACAGCTTCACGGAATAATGTTATTCCAATGACTGCGAAGACTAGCATAATAATAACCAGCAAAACGACAATGTTTGTCATGTCTAGAATACAAAAGATGTTGACTTCACACATATAGCAAAGATATAAAATGATAAAAAAAAGTTGTGCAAGAAGAAATATCTCAAAAATATATGTTTTTTGGTATCATTAATTTTTTCAATCATTTTGAATTTTTTAAAAAAGAAGCTTTTTTCAAATAAAAAATTAAAGATCTATCATTCTTTAAATTCTCTAAAAGAAACTCACAATAATATAATTGTCATCTCTAACAATAATTTCTAATATGATTAACTTAATTGTAGTAAAACAGTTCACAGCTCACTTCTTCTATATTGTGTAAACAATTCAAACAAAGAAATGTATGAGTGTTCGAACAGAATTTCGAGAAATAAGCAGAAATTTTAAATTCAAGGATTAATGATAGAAAAAATTTTTTTTAACAGAACAACAGATGAAATCAATTTTTTTCTGAATAAAACAAGGCTTTAAGATAATTTTTTTAAACAATGTAAATAAAAGAAATTGGCAAACATTTCATAATGAGAAAAAAAACATGTTTTAACATTCATTTGATATGTCAAAACGGAAGAAAAATAAAAATTGAAACCAATTTTAAAAAATAAAATTCAAACATCCTACAAGAAGATTTCTTTTTATCTTAATTTTCTTCTAAGCTTTGTCTTGGTGGTCTTGACAAAAAAAAAAAAAAAAAAAGAGTTTTTATGAAAGAAAAGATTTGTAGTAAGTCTTCAGCTGTCGCACAAAATTGATTTTTTTTCAATAATTCTGCCTAATTTTTGTAAGAAATGATCAGTAATTTTTCTTGCAGGTATTTTTTAGAAATGTTGTTATACGGTGGTATGGTTTTTAAAATGGACCACAATAATTTTGGACTTATTTTATCTATAGCATTAAAGAGAAGTTTTTTAAAAAGTATTTTTTGTAATTAAAAGATGCTTTGTGGTTAGCATATCTTTGTTTTAAACCTCCCCTTCTGTTAATCTGATATAAAATTTGTTTGGTTTATTGGGAATCGAAGCAATACATTTATAAATTATATTTGTCAGTGTTTTTTTATGACTTTTTATGATTTTTTTGTGTAACTATAGCTTGATTTAACTATGTTGCAGTTAAAAATGTTATGTATTTTATCTGGGAGTGAAAAATATTTGATTAAATTTAAAAATTTCTTCACAATATTGGTTGAAACGTTCTTATTAAATGAAGGGTTAAACCAAATGATTTTCTGTTTTCTTGTTTATTTTGTTTAGGGTTTGTAGGAATGAATTTTAGCTGAAAATTTTTGTATCCGCTTTGTTTTAGGGCCTCCTCGTAATCAAATTTTGATTCAATAAATATTTTCCTTATGGATGAATTTTGGTTCAATTGTTCAATTGTTTATAATGTAATTGTCTTAAAATTTCAGGAGGGTGGTTAGAACCAATGTTAATGTTTATCAAATTATCATTTGGTTTTTTATATAGTCAGTAAAAATTTTTTGTTAAAATATCTAAAAAGTTGACAATATTTAAATCCAATTAAAACAAATTTTTTCCTTGTCTGTTTGATGTCCATTTTTGTTTTATAAAAGAATGAGACCATCATTGCAGTAAAGGCCCATATTGTCTTTTGTTATAATTTTGGTCAATGAGTCTAAAATATAGATTCCAACCAATTCATAAATCTCTGTTTCTTCAAAACTTCCCAATGTTACATCAAAGGCCTGACTTTTGTTTCAGTGATTTAATTATAATTTTTCTCAAATAGTTGTAATTATTTTGTGAAGATGCGTTTCACTTTAAAAAAAATATTTGTCAACTCAGTCATATCAACATGTGAAAAAAGTGAAAATACCTTATTCTTTCCAGATAATTGCTGTTTGGTTTAAATATTTATCATTTACTAGACTGAGCATAAGGAAACTGATCTCCTGTGACCTCAAACTAGTTAATTCAATTATTTTTTGAATGAACATTAAAATATAATTTCTCTAAGTCAATAAAAACAAGCATCTTAGTGACTAAAGGACACCTATGATACCTATTTTATGAAAAATCTAGAAATCAACAAAAAAATGTTTTTTTTTTTTTAAATTTTATATTTAAGAAAAACCCTAAACCAATAATATCACTCAAATACATAAAAATACATAAAATGCTTTTATCAATGTAGAAATCAAGGAAAATTTACCAATACTGAAAATTGAACAGTTTGAAGTAAAATTAAGTCCAGATATTCCAAGGAATTGATAGTATTTACACCCTGTAAACCTTTAGTCCATGATTGATGATTCGAATAAAAAAAGGCAGCATTTTGTTGGTAAGTAATTTAAACTCAGCATCTAAATCTGCTACATAAAAAAGGGTTCTGGCTACAAATAAGCCCCAAGAACATTTTCTAAAATCTTAAAAAATGTCACCATTTAGAGCCTTGTTTATATATATATTTTGAAAAAGGTAACCATTACAAAATTATCAATTATCAAAAATTGAGGCAAGTACCAAACAAAAATTAAAAACAGCAAAATTATTTTTGAAAGGCGGTCGTTTAAAAGGTGTCTGCTTCCTACAACTTCATATAAAATTGGCAAAAAAATACAAGAAAAAAAACTCTAATATGTAGTTTCACCAAAAAAAAAAAATATATATATACTTTTAGTCCCTGTACCAAAAAAAGATTTTTCTACAGGTAAAGGTACAAAAATTCCCTGTCCAAAATTCATGCAAAATTTAAAAACAAGCAATTAACAGATTTTGAGAAAATTTCTAAATTTTTGCTTTTAGGCATTTTGTTACCTGGTTACCTGGATACCCAGGGGTTAAAAGCCATAATCCCTTTGGAAATAATGAACATAGTTCATTGGTATTCAAAATCGGAGCTGAAAATATTATTATTTATCTAAAGGTTAGTTTAAAGTTAACTAGCAAGTTATGATATGTTATGTACATAATGTTATAATGATATGACAGTAACTTAATTTTTGGCAACTACAGAAAATAAATTTACTTGTTCAATAAATGGTTACTTAAAAATGCTTTGTCTACAAGAAAAACTAAAAATCATTTTTTATAGAAATTAGGAAAAATTATTGAACAAAAAATCAAAATTCAAGGTCTGCACTACTACTGCACTATGATATCACACACTGAGGCAATTATATCTAATTCTTAAAGACCCAGGCATTTTTAGGATTAAACCACTAGAAGGACTGTGAATAATCTACATAAAACAATCTAGGTAATCTTCATAACAAATTATTATTCCTGGTGTTTGCCAGGATCGTATTGACTATAGCGTTTTTTGAGAATTTTTTCCATTCCATCTCTACAATTTTTCTACCCTTTCCATTCTATTATTCTATCCATCATTATTTTAAGTTAAGAATAAAAATTGGAAAAAATTGTTTTTTTTTGTCACATTTTAATGAAGTATTTTTGTTTGATAATTTTACAAAAATTTTATGTTTGGTATAGTGATTATTTTCCGGGGTCTCTAAACACTTTTAAAATGATTTTTGTTGAAATAATCTCCCTTTATTTCTGTTGATATTTTTTAGTGGCTTCTTTTTATCATGAAATGGGATATTTAGAAGAAACTTTTGTAGTTGAATGCATTGGAAAGTATTGATTGAATCATTAAAGTAATGATTCTAAGTTTGGAAAAGCAGATATGAAGATATTCAATTTAAATAATGAGCCACATTTAGTTCTTGTGGCAACTAAGGATATTAAATCTAATGTAGAAATCCGATATGACTATGGAGGTGCAGGGTTATAATGGAGGAAAAATGCATAATTTATAAAATTCAATTTCAGTAATATCTCTTTGTATGTAAAATTATTAGAGAAAAATAAATATTTTTCAGATATGAATAATGAAGGTATTTTTAAAGTAATATTCAAAATAGTGACAAAAGATAGGTTTAAGATGTGCTAACTCGATTTACTCAGCAAATTTTATTTATTTTATTTTGGGTAAATTTAATTAGATTGTTAATTTTTGAAATCTACAAGTAAAAAGTTAGTCATATAGACTAACTTTGCTTCTCAACAAGGATTGTAGATAAATGACTAATTAAAGGTGCATTTAGCTGATAAAATCTCAAAGGGCAAATATTTACATTTTCAGAGTAGTTAAAATAAGTTTCCAAAAAAACATTGTTGCTCTCATTTTTATTTTGTTTATATATAGATATTATTTTAGAAAGAATACCAAAACCCACAAATAGTAGAAAATATTTCAAAGGTAAATTTATTTTTTAGCAAGTTTGATCATCGCTTAAGAAATCAGTGGTTGCCAAATTCACTTTGATTGTTATTTTAAGAGAATGTTCTTGGAATGTTTTATAACTTGTTTTCGTATTCAGTCCATTAGTGGGTTGTTTACAATTTGTATTGCGCACGAAACATCGTCTCGGTATAAGCCCATTATATTTTGAAAAAAGAACTGTTCTCTATTTATTGTAAGCTTTGTTGTTGTTTTGTATCAGCTATAAAGTGTACACTGATATTTGGATATTATCCAACAGATATGCCGCATTGTTTCCTTGAAAATTGATTTGCATAGCGTTTAAATTCATTTTATTTGCAACACGACAGTAAAACAACATTTATGGGTTGTTACCGGGAAGGGTTTTCACTTTAAATTTCTAAAATTTATGTTTACCAGAATCCTGCATAGTCTCTGACACATTTGCAGAAGGTTAAATCCGATGCCGAATGCTCTTGTCTAGGACCTCCTGTATTAAAAAACATGTTGGAATAAAACCTGTTAGGGTAATAAACACATAATAAATCTTGAAAAAGTGTAAAAATATATTTTTATATGGAAAACATACACAAAAAAATCAGTGATTGATTATATGTTTGCTTTTTATAAGCATATCAAATTTCATGATCAGGCTCGAGTATGCTAAGAAGTTAAAATTTTCAGGATTAAAATATGCTTATTTTGTGAGTCTCTTTTTTATCAAAATTTTTTAGTTTAGAGGTTCAGGGGCAATAAAGTTTGTAAATGATGTCAATTGCAGAAAATTTGAATGTGCAACTTGCAATTGAGAGGTTTCAGTATTATCTATGCTCAAACAAAAATCAAGTAGACATAACCAAAAATTTAAAATAAAAAGTTCTTTGAAAAGTTTAAGGCTGACGATTATGCTTATAGTATATGCTTATTTTTTCCTAGAATTGGAGGCTCAATATGCTTACAAGCATTGTACTCATATATGTTTATAAAAAAAAAAAAAAAAATGTAGTAATTTTGACTGAATAATGAATATTCAAAATAAATTTTTTGTCAGTCAGCCAAATGCTAAACAGGTGTTATTACATTAATTTTTATATAACATTTTTTCTTATTAACTCATTCTGCCTCACAACTTGACACCAAAGCGAGAGAAGTATTCATTTAATTTATCTGAACCTTTTTAGGTTGAAAACCAGAGGTTTTGAAGAAAGAAAGCAGGTGATGTGAGATGTCCTTTCATAAAGTATGCTCAATACTCAAGCCAAGTATAATTTTTATCGTTCTATTAGTTTTGCAGGCTTGGATATAAAAAATATCTACATGATCAACTATGGGAAACATTTTTCATCAAATAGTGTTAGTGTAAACCATTAAGTTATTTATACACTGAGAAGTATCTTTAATACAGATGTTGACAAAAGAAACAGGGGATGTGATATTGGATGTCCTCATATAAAAGATATGCCTAATTCTCAATCCTGATAGAATTTTCATTATTCTAGCAAAATTTGTTAAAAAAAATATTAAAAAAAAAAAAAACAAAAAATATTTTTACATAATCACTGTAAAATTACTTTTTACTATGGAAGCTGTTTTCCAATGAACAGTATTAGGTTTAACCTGTTATTTTGACAGGATATATATCTTAAATTAGATTGGTCAAGCAAAAGAAGATTTATAACAATATCTATGAAAAACTCAACGCATTTTTTTGATTAGCTTGAATAATTTCTTTTTCTGATTGCTTTAAACAAGTGCAATGCTTTCATGAAAAAATAAGTTAAATCTTTTGATTATTTTCTATTTTATTTTTCTTTAAAAGAGTAGACTTGAATGGTAGACTAGCAATTGCTTTACTTTTAATTAAACTAATGATTTATCGGCATAATCTTTTTATGCCAAAAGTTATGATCACTAGATTTTTTGTAAGAAAAACATCAAAACAATCAAAAAAAGGTTTTTTTGAAAATATTATGTAAGAAGAGAAGGTCTTGATGGAGGAATATTTGGAAAATAAGGTTTTGAGAGATTTATCTGAAGTTTAGGTTTTAAGTCAAAAAATTTGAAAAAAAGGAGAAAATTTAAGGAGAAAATATTGAATTATTTTTTTGTACAAGCTTGAAAATATTATTATTGGTGAAAATTATTTGGGAATTTTTATTCTATTATTATTTCTATTCTGAGTGATATAAAGCTTTGGTTCATCATATACAGTTGAAATGGCCTGTTCCTTATCTGATATGTTGGTTATTAAAAGTGGTGTTCAAATAACTCAAGTAATTTGCATAAAAAATTTAAAAAAATACTTTTTCAGGGAACAAAATATAAATTTCTTTGCAAAAGTGGAAACTTTTAATTATTTTTACCATGTAAAGTTAATAATTTTTGCGTTTTTGGGCATATATCATTCTTTGCTCTTAGGGGAAGAATACCTAATATTTTTAATGACTCTACATTCTTACATGGAAATTTTCACTCAACGACTATTTTAACTTGAATAATAATATAATTAATATGGGTTCAAATAATATTCTTCACAACAAATTAAAACCCTTAGAATCAATTTCACTTTTTAATAATAATATTAAAGTGAAGTTTAAAGTTTAAAGTGAAGTATGAAAGGCCACACACTTGCAATTAAGGCAAATAGGTTATAGTTGGTTATAAAAGAATATTACGTTTAATTTATGTAAAACAAAAAACTTCTTAGTCTATATCAGTTTACAAACTTTTTCAATTTATTGTTCTAATTTTGATATGATGGCTTAATGGTTATTTTAAGTCATTTAATTTTTCACTCTCCATATATTTTGTATTATTATTTTGTCTAGGGGCACATTTGTCAAATAATTAAGTATCTATTCCACGGTGAAGTGTAAAGAGTAGTCAACTAATACTTTATAGGGAAGCACATTTTTCAAACAATAATGCATGTTTCAATAAGAATATAAATCTATTTTATAAATAATAATAATAATTTATAAACTGGGAAAATTATTTTCGTTGAAAAGTTTTTTAGTGTGAAAAAAACTCAAATAGACCAAAATGTATTACAGTGTACGTGTAAAACAATTAATGGCTCAGTTTTTTAGTAGAATTATTATGGTCCCTTCAAAAAATAAAATAACAAACAAAAAAAAAAACCTCAAATCGATTCTAGTTACACAATGGAAAAAATTATGCAAAAAAACTTTCAATTTTAGATTTTTACAAATATTTTCAGTTTTAATGAAAAAAAGCAAAGAGGCAAAGATACGCTAAGAAAGGGCGTTTAGTATTAATAAATAGGCGTTAGAGGATCCTCCTGTGTAAGATAAATTGAAGTGATTGAAAGAAATAACTCTCTATTATTCATCCTTTTACAACCTTGTTTTATAAACAAGCTTTATAACAAATTATTCTTAATAAACCGAGATTTTATGTAGGCCCACTAAGTGAAGATGTAAATGAGGGCCTGGTAATACCACGTTTGTTTTTATGTATGTATGTATGTATGTATGTATGTATGTATGTATGTATGTATGTATGTATGTATGTATGTATGTATGTAT
>JAUZNK010031500.1:0-18737 GCA_035046665.1 Euphysa ruthae
AATATACATAAACTTAAGAGGTATATGTATATTCATCCTCATAATTAGCTTTTTCATCATTTTTCAGTGGATGCATTTTTACAATAACCATTTTATCAATTTTTTGGTGTTATTCATCATTTTTTTGTGTTTTATTTTTTGCGCATTCAATTGAAGCTAAAGACTTCACTTCCACCCGAAACAACTGTGGAATAATAATTTAAATACTGCACCATAACCTACCTTCATTTGTCTCTGTGAAAACATTGTATTTTTTATTTGGTTAATTTTGGAAAATATACATAATCTTCCATGGCTCAATCAGAATCCTGCTTTGAGTAGGTGATCAGGTTCCAGTATCACGCTAACTTAAATATTTTCCCCTAAAAGCATAAAACTTTGTCACAGCCTTTATTTTTGTAAATTTCAATGATTTTAAATTGTTTAAGCCAATTTATTTTTCTGAAATTTATCAGTTTTACCTCAAAATCTTTTTTTTTTTTTTTTAATATTACCTAATAAAGGTAACGGATGCTGTTACTATATATTTATTTCTCAAGTAATTATACAAATTTTAAGAATTCTATTAAATTAATATATCATACTATAAATTATTATACAATATTATACAATACTGTGATATTTAAGTGATTTTTAGGTAATGATTGTCTGGCAGATTCTTAGGAAACGAAGGTGGGAGATAATCTTCACTAACTGAACTAAAAATCTTCACATTCTAGTCTGATAAGAATTATTCATTTCAAAAAAAAGTTATTTCATATTAAAGGAAGATTTTTAACTTTTTTGACAATAGACCTAAAAAAATTTGTTTCAGACCTAGTACCATAGTGATGCTTTTCAAATAATTAGCAGGATCACAGTTTATATCTCATCATCATTAAAATTTGTCTTTGCAACAAATAGTTAAGTCAGTGTTCACTGTAAGACAGATTTTTGACTTGCTTGCATGTGTAGCAGACGGGTCTAATCATCTAATGAAATTTTACAACAAAGAATTTGCAGCTATTTGCCCTTCTTTACACCAGTTTACATGTAGGAACGGGGTCTTTTTATCATGGGGCTGCTCACTAGGAGGGTTGCCACCCAAAGCTAATGACTAACCATAACTTAGTAAGTGAATTATCTGCACTTCCATTAATAAAAGCTTGTGAGTAGGTAATACTTTTTATTTCCTGACTGTCACAAAGTATAATTTCTTTTTTTTATTGATTACTGGAATAAAGTAATTCTTTCTTTAAATTTATTGTTTAAATGCTTAAATTATTATTATTAAAATAAATATTTACACAGGATATGAATACTTCAATTTTATATAAAATTGCTATCAATGTGTCGTCCTGCACAGAAAATTAATAAAAAGGTTGAAATATAAATTAAAGCTAAAAATTATTTAAAATATTTCTTTAAAAGATTTCTGAAAGTATGGTAATTTCCTGCAGATTTTATTGCAATTGGAAGATCGTTGTAAATCTTTGCTCCCAAGAAGGAAAATGATTTTTTACCAAATTCAAGCCTAACTCTAGGTAGTTTTATAAGCAGATTGTTATTTCTTGTTTGAACTTTACTGGGGAAAAAGATCAAAGAACAACAGGTGTTTAAAAATAAATTCGCCTTTGAGTATGCTATTGTATATGATATCAACTTGCAATCTTTTGCATGATTTGGATTTATTTTTTGTTTATAGGTTGTGTGTTTATTAAAATTTAATTTGTGAAGAATATTAAAACCACCGACCTTGTTATTAAAATTATTATTATTGTTATTAATTATGTTTTAAAACTTTTAAAAACATAAATCATAGCCTTAATTTAATATTTTGCGGTAATATAAATAAACTAATTTGTTTCATAGTTTATTTATTCACATCATTTGTTATAATTTTACTTCTTTGGTGTACATATTTTAGTTTTACTTAACAATTGGTATTACACTTTAAATCATTGACATCTGGTTTACCATCAACACCAAGACTCTTGTGAAAGTAGCAGACAGCTCCATCGCTGTTTTGAAATAGCTGATTGCATCTGGTAGTATGTTGTCTTTTCTTCCTGTCTCTCCTTGTTGTACAATGTCACTAGTGATCGTTTTGCCTTGGGCACTCTTTTATCAATTGCTTGCTTCCGGGTTGATGCCATGCAATACTAGTGCTCAAGTCTGAGTTTAACTGAAAGTTTGCAGCTCCTTTCCAGATTGTGGTGCAATTTTTACAAACTCATAGACATAAGCAACTACTTAATGGGGGAAGGATGTATCATTTGTACTACCCTAACAGAGTTATATGGGGCAGATAGGTTCTTTGATTAAAAACACTTTAAACTTTGCAGTAAGGAGCTTCACAGTTAATGGTATACCACAGTCAAAAAAAATAATAATTTTTGGTATGAAAAGATACCTGAGGAAATTTGCTACACTTAAAAAACAAAAGGTTGCATAGTACTTTAAGATTGTGGCTAAAATTAACGAAGTTCAAAAAGTGTGGTGGTTTAAGAAAAGCTATACGGACATTTTGAGGCTATAATTAACACTAAATCTACTAATTAAATGAAACCCTAATTTCTTTACTGTTTTCCTCAGTTTAACTATTTTTAAATGCAATTTGTAGCCAGTTTCACCATTTTTCAGTTCATTCAGTTTTTTCTTCTTTCGCTATCACTCAAATTCCAAATAAACATTTTTAAATCTTTAGCCTTCAGACATGCAATATAATCTTTCCGTTTTTGTGCTGTAGTCTTAGCCATCACTAATTCTCTAATTGTTTGATGCTATACGAACCAAAAACCCTCCTAAGCTTCTACAAAAACGGTTTCTAAAGGTGACTTATTTAAACTCAAACTCGCTGCCTATGTTTTCAACAGCAGAGCTATATTTTGGTCAAGGAAGGAAACAATGCTTAGTATTAATATTATTAATTGTATTAATAAATTACATTTGACGTTATATAACATTTAAGAGACTTCTATACTCAAATGGAGCTTAAAAGTATAACATAACTTAGTCAAGGATGGAAAATATATGGTTCCTAACAGTCACAAAGGAACAAAATCTTAATGTAGATATTTTTTCTCAAGCAAATGTGGAAATGAGATATAACTTTCTAAAACTCATCATCTCAGCATAAATCAGAACTTTTGAATATTTATGACCAGCTGAACAGTTTTGTATTTTTTTTGACTTAGTTGGCGAAAAAGGTCATAGAATAAATTGGGTATGGCCATTATACTACATCAATGATAGCTAGAGATATTATGTTGAAAACTTCAAGCAAAGCATGCAAACTTATAAGTTTTACTTTGCATTTTCTTACCTTTGGGGTTAAAAACCCAATGATAAGAAAATGAAAGTGTTTTAAATGGAATATTACACCATATATACACCAGTTTTGTCCTTTGGAAATAAGGACGGGATAGTAAATTTGATTTTTACATTTTTTGAATAATTTTTTTTAATGGCGAAATGTTGTTTTAGTCAAATGAAGATGAGTTTTTGGAGAAACTTCGATGTAAGGAGGATCCAAAGGTCAAGGTTATATCAATATTTGGAAACACAGGAGATGGAAAATCACACACATTAAACTACACATTCTTTAATGGAGCGAATGTGTTTGATACTTCACCTTCACAGAAATCATGTACAGTGGGCGTCTGGGCTGCCTTTAATAATGATCAAAAGGCTTTAATTCTTGACACTGAAGGCCTATTGGGAGTCACAGATAATTCAAATAAACGTATGAGGTTGCTTCTAAAAGTTCTTGCTATATCAGATGTAGTTATCTACCGGACACGAGCTGAAAGACTTCATAGTGATATGTTTACATTTCTTGGGGATGCATCGGAAGCATACATGAAATATTTCACAAAGGATTTAAAATCTGTAAAAAAACGTGGTAAAATGGATAACACTCCTCTGTGCAATCTAGGACCTACTATTATTATATTTCAGGAAACACACTATACTATGCCACTAGGATATGCTAATGGCAGTACATCAGTGGATAATAGGTAGGTTTTTATATATGTCTTATATGGAATATTGCTTTTTGTTATTAAAAGAATTTTTCAAATACCAATTTATATCACCAACAGTTCTTTGTTATTTTGCATTAGACTTACATACTAAAGGTCTTAATATGTCTAGTTTGATATATTTGAGTTTTTATCTCACCGGAGAGTTTTGGCGTGTTTTAACCCAATTTTTCTTCTTTGGACGATAGACAGCTGGGGCCAGTAAAGCCTAAACTTGGAATAACTTAAAAACGTTCCTTTCTAAAAGTTGATGGTCGTTCCTTGATTAGTCATTTGCCTACTGTTCCAGATATGCTTCACTGATGTATTCTCAAAAAGATAAATTAAAAAATTTCTTTTCCATAAAAAATTTGCTGATGTTTGCATTTTTCATTCCTGATAGCAAAATTTAGATGAAATTTTCAAACTATTATATCTAATAATTCTTAAATGCTATGAGGTCATTAGTTAGATAAATTTTGCGAAAGGAGATCTATTAAGTTACAAAACTGTAATATTGGAATAAATTGATAGCTGGTTTATAAATTGATTTTGCACCTTACTTATTACAAAAATGACATTGCACATCTCCATGAAGAAAAGACTTTTCTTGTTCCAATTCTCAGGAATATCAAGATAAAATGTTGAGAAGGTAAGCAAAAATCCTTAAACTTTTTATCTGAAAATTTTTAATATGACATCATGTTTTGAAAAAAAGACATCATAATCATAAGGGAAAGTCATTCTTACAGATAATTAAACATTTGAAAATAAATACAAGTAGTAAAAATAACATACGTCAGAACCACTAACGTTATTCATGTGTGAAAAATTATAAATATCTCACTGACTTGAGATTTTAAGAAAGCATCAAAAATTAAGTTTTTTGTTTTTCGACTCCCGGTAAAGCCAACAAAGGCCTATGAATCCACCCATGTTCATCGCTCAGTTTGCCCATTTTTCTCCAAACCCATTCATTATTTTTATCTAAAATTTAATATAAAGTTGTAAGATAATAAGAAAGTTGAGTGGCGAAAAGCGATTTAAAAAGTCGTATTCTGCAATTACACACCCAACTTTTGATTAGCTGCCTCGATTTTTAATTTTAGAAAATGTTCTTTAATTTGGTGTAATGTAAGCTTGTTGTACTTGTTTAGTATTGGTCATGAAACACCTGAAGATATTTTACGAGAGAGTTTTGGTAACATTGGTAGAAGTCCATCTGCCTTTAGCTCTATCAGTTATGTTGGAACACGTACTCAATCACAACCCACTAACTTTTCATCTCTTCTAAAGGAAGTTCAGAAACACTTAAACAACAGTTCTGTACGTTCTCCTCGACCAATCTCAGTAATCTTCAATGCACTTGTGGTAAGTTGAAATAATTAAACAATACTATATTTCCTCAATTAAATGCCCTTTTACTATTATTATGAAATTTTCGAGATAACAAAGATTAGATATAATACCGATTGAGAGTACTGATTCTTTTCTCCTGTAACCTTGTACTTGTGCTTGGGTAATATTCTCCTATAACCTTGTTCTTGCAGAATTTTGTTCTGTAATCTTTTTCCTGCAGAATTTTGTTCTGTAATCTTTTTCTTGCAGAATTTTCTCCTGTTACCTTGCTCTTGAGGAAGTTTCTCCTGTAACCTCCTGTAACCTTTTCTCATGCAATTTTTTCCTGTAACCTTGTTCTGGGGGAATTTTCTGCTGTAACGTTGTTCTGGGGGAATTTTCTTATATAACCTTTTTCTAGTGGAATTGTACTAAATATTTTATTTTGATTTTTTATGGACATGTAAGAAAAAAGCAAGGAGAGGGTTTATTTAACTAGAATATTCAGATTTTTTATATTAAGAGTGTGGTTAAAACTAATTTTAAGTAATGCTTTAAAAGGCAGGTGTTTGTCACCTTGAACATAGTTAGTGCAAAATTATCTTTGCAATATTTCTGTCTGTTTCCATCAATATCAGTTAGGCCATACTTTAAGAAATATTATTTTTTTATCACTGGCATCTAATTACTGGGTTATTTATAATTGGATAAGAATGTGTAGAGACATGATAGTTCTGGAAGCAAAGTCCAGAGGTAGACCTAGAAAGGCTTGGAAAGAGAACATAGGAACAGATTTGCTGCGGAGGAATTTTAGTTTAGTAGACCTAACGCATTTTAGATTAAGTTGGAAGATGGCTGTTTTTAAACTTTATCTTTTTTTATATACCTCTTTTAACTTATGCTTTGATTCTACCATAATTTTATTGTAGATTTTTTGTTACTATTTTAAATCAGAGTGTAAATGTATTGTAACTTTGTTTTGTTGGTGGTAAGACAAATTTTAGACCCTTTCCAATATTTGGCAATGTTTAAAAAGCATTAATATTTAATTGTACCAGCTGTCACAATTAGCCAATGATGCAAGGAATTTTTTATCAGTTTGATTCACCTGTCAACAAAATTCCATTATTTATTTTTTTGGACCAAAATTGTTGTTTTTTTCAAAATTTTCTCAAAAGTGTTTATTTTCTTTGAATTTTTGATTAAATTTTTGATTAAGGACCATCAAATTAAAAGACCATCAAGGGCATATTTTGACTTAGGTAACAACCTGTCAAAAACCCTCCTTATTTGATGCTAGGCCTAATATTTGTTTTGATGACCTTCTTAGTTGTGTAAAATAGAAAAAAAAAGACAGGGTCACACAGGTTTTTTTGTAAAATTCGATAATACAGTCTAAATAAAAGTTAATAAAAAAAAGAATAGTCAAACATATTCGAATGCAGTCAATATTTAATTGTTTTTGGTATTCGGTTAATTCTATCATTCAAATATTAATTGTTTTATTGATTCAACTATCAAAATATTTGATTGTATACAAATAGCCAAAGATAAGAATAACAGAAAAAAGCTCTTTCAATTAATTGATTGAGTTCACTTAGGTGACCTTAGAAAACTCCAAGAAGAAATATTTTAGGATGTGGCAACCTTAAAATACCAAAATAGATAAAATGAAGACCAGATTTAAACTGGAAAATCGTTGAATGATTTTTTGTTGAAGGGTATTTCCATATTAAAGAATTCTTTATTTTTTTTGAATATTGCAACAACCATACCCAACGCTGGCGGAAATTTATTTTCAATGTTTCTGAGCAAAACTCATTGCAACGCTAGCTCAACTTGGTTGTTTGGTTGAGCGAATTTTATAGGCAAAAATGGGCGCTCTAAGTACTCCAAAACCAGCCAGATGGGCCCTTGTGGAAATATTGTCTCGGCAATTTGTTGAATCGAATAAATTAAATCCTCCAAATTTCTTTTTACTTTTTAAGATTTCTTTTTGAATGCTATATGCACCAATTAGCCATATCTTGGTGGGTATACAGCTAGTTATGTAATAGTTTGGTTGTAAAGATTTAGTGTGTTTTTTTATGCTGGTTTAGTATGTTTTTCAATGCTGATTTAGTGTGCTTGTTGCACTTACAAAAAATACTGCGATTGCCAAGATTTTCTTATGAAATTTAAATTTAAATTTTCAAAATACTAAGTTTTGGAGAAAATATATCATAATTTTATATCTATTATTTATCAAGAGTTATTTTATTGTAGCATTTGAATGAGAAGTTTGGAGATGAAATTGATGGCATCATACCTAACAGTTTTCCTGATGAATATTTCACGTGTGTGTCTAACTGCCTGTCATGTGGGTAAGCAAACATTTTCCAAGAAAATATGAAACACTTTTATAAGTCACTTTTCCTTGATTTATTATTTCCAAGTTTATAAATTTCAATAAATATAAATTTTTATCATTTAGTCTTATTTTTTTTAATGTCAAACAAATGGGAAACAATGGGGATTGTTACTGAGGGAAATATAAAGATGATTTAGGATGGAATTATTGGTTGGATTTGATTTAATTTTTTCAAATTCTGTGTAAACATTTAAAATTTCTTTTTGTGCGTCTCTCTTTCAATTAAGTTACATTCTGTAGCCATGTAGGGTTGAATTATGTTTAATATGAAGTGTCAATGAAAAGCTGCTTTTCTTTGTTATTTAGAAATGACACAACTACTTGTTTTTTCCATTAAAGAAACTTCTGCATCAAAAATAATAATGTAAACATAACCTGATAGAATAACTTTTTTTTTTTTTTTTTGAAATTGTATTTTAATTCTGTTAAATTTTTGTTTGGGGCTCATTTATCGTGTGAAGCTTACAAAAATTTTTATTAGTTAACAAAAGTTTTGATATAAAAGCAATATAAACCGGTTACGAACTGTTTTTATGTTTTTTTTATTCTGTTGTTATTTAAAAATTTTGCTGATGTTAATTTCAGGTCAAGATGTCAATGTTGTATGAACCATGAGGAGGATAAAGTCCTGCACCGATCATCCAAACGTTGTGTCTTTCAAGCACAGTATGAAAATAAAGTCTTTCTATGTCAGGTATTTGCCATGCTTTTGTAAAACTGTCATAAGGATAAGGTTGTTCTTAAAACAGTTTTTATTTCTGATCAGGTACACTATCCTATGGTCCCTATGACATTGAAAACTGAAATATAAAAAGATACTCAAAGATTCACCTAGGCACTTGATCTGAAATTTTTAAAAGAATGGCGTTTACAAATACTACAGAAGCAGTAAGCTAGTTTACTTAGTTTTGAGTTTGGCTAAATACAAATACATCAGAACTTCTACTCCTACAATTATGGCTTTTAAAACAGCAATAACGCTATTCTCTAAGTTATTTTGTTTTAAAAAACTTTTAAACTGTTCTCTTATTCTCAGTCTCTATCCTATGTCTGTTTCTTTATGGGGAGCCCTTGCAGTGGGTATGTAATGAGAGTTCAGTTCAAATCATGAAATAACTTTTTAGTAGGCCAAATTAAATCATGAAATAGCTTTTTAATATTTTTTCATGATCCTGTGCTATATAATTCTTACTCAACAATTTTTCTTATTTTGATTTTTGCATTTTTTTCATTTTTGAACTTGGTAAACCTATCTGTAGTTTATTTAGGAATGTTTTATTATTTTTGAAAAATTATCTAAACATGCTGCTCTAAATTGTTGGACATATTTATCCTGCAATATTTTTGGTGTTATAATTTGTAGGTTTGCCACGAGAAAGGCGTGGAGTCATTTGTGTGTCCAAAAACGGCTGAGAATCAAGATTCACCACTGCTGGGTCTAGCAAAATACGCGTGGTCTGGGTAAGAATATCATATTTTAAACCATTGCGCTGTCTGGGTATTTGAGGGATATCTATTTATGCTTTAGTGAAAAGATGTTATGAAAAAGTTTATTGTTTTTTCAATTTGCTGGTGCTGATGATAAAAATGAATTTAGATAAATTTCGATTTTTTTTGATATTTTGTATGTATTAGAACTTCCTGAAATTTTTCTGAACATCGATCATAAAAGATAGTGAGGATCAATCAAAATGTTAACTTTTTTACTTGCTACCATAAATTGGATTTTTGGACTCATTTGGTCACCTGATTCTCATTCATGGGTGCTGTTTAAAATTATCTAAGCACAACGTGAGTTTTTTCAAAAATTTACCACTAAAATTTTCTCAATTTTTGCGTGAAGTTAGAAAATATTATTTTTGATAATCCCGGTCAGCTTAACAAAATTTATTAGTGTAATTAAAATGCAAAATGATTTTTTTTTATATGTATATATACTTAATAAATTGTGCTGAAGTTTGGTGATATAATTGGTACTTGTGTTTCATCTTTAAATTTAGTATCTGTGTTTCGTCTTTAGATTTGGTTGCGTCATTTTTAAAAAAATTTTTTAACAGGGAAAACTGCTACTATTACTAAAAAGAAACGCATTTAAAACATTTTTTTTATCAAATCTCACTCTGGTTGTGTTAAACAAATACTTTTTACTTTTTTATTTCCAAATAATACAGAAACTTATTTTTAATTCAAAAGCTGTACCTTACAAAAAAACCACTACTATGAATGCCTATAAAAAATTGTCAACACAAGATTAATTTGCTCTGTAATGTAAACCAGGTATTTAATAGTGCTCTCCATGGTTTTCTGAGAGGTCACTTACCTCACCCAAAAGTGCTCCTTTTACAAATTCCCCTATTTCTAAATAGAAAAAGTCTTAAATTCAATGTTTTGCATTGTAAGCTGTGATCGGTCCTAAAAATTATATTTTAATTTTTAGATATGTCTTAGAATGTCCGCAATGTGGTGTGATATATCGCAGTCGTCAGTTTTGGTATGGAAATAGAGACCCTGTAGAAAATGGTGTTCGTACTGAAATAGTCCATGTATGGCCTGGTGTAAGAAATATTTTATTAGTCTTATTCATGATCTATATTTAAAATGTATAAATAAAGTTTCTAAGAAACAAAAATTGGGTTAAAAAAATAGCAGGAAAAAATTCCATTTTCAAATTTGAAATTTCCATCTTTAAAATGATTTTTTTTTGTTAATATATTTCTGACTAAACACAGGTATTTTTGTAAAACATTGGTGTGTTTCAAAATAAAAACAACTTACGTCCTAGAAACTGTCATAGTTAACAGAAAATTATGAAAACAACTAAACAGCATGTTTTATAAAGTTTTTTCATAAAAAACATTAAAAATATGTTTCAGTCAAGCCTTCCCCATGCCAACCAAAATGCTGCTAGAAGAATTCTTGATGGGGTAAATGTTCTCACTTCAACAATCACTGACATGAGTGCTAAACCTGCAAAAGCTGTAACCAATTGGATAACTGATAAAGTTGCTCCTGCCTACTGGACACCAAATTACATGATATTGGTAAGGAAGGATGAATTTCTTAACTTACTTTAGACAAAGAATATCAAAGTCACACATATCTTTCTTATAATGTTTGTAAACCTGTTTTCAACAATTTACATGCCGTAATGAAGTCAATTTTTTGCTTGCTTGTCATATTACCAAATGTTGTGTCGCTCGTGTTAAATGTATTTTTTCCTCGTACCTTAATCTGGACCGCTTTAGAACCGTTTTATATGAATTTTAACGTAATATATCATTTAAGAAAACAATTTTTTTTTTTTATGATTTTTGCATCTTATATAGGCTAACACTTTGATGTGATTGCGTAGAAATTAGTTGATATTTACTAAGTTGAAAGTTTATTAATTTTTTTCATAACCAATAAAAATTTAAGCAGTAGTCTAATGAAGAAAATGTGATGAACGAAATTTTTGAAGAGCAATGAGCAAGAAAAACCAAACATTTTTCACCTCAAAATATGAGTGTTACCACCGTCATGTAGATAAATTTTCTGAAGCAATAATTTTACGGAGCTCTGGCATAAGAATTGTCAGCAAGTTTCTAAATAAAGTCATTTATAGATCATTTGGCTTGCTCCAGTGAATCCATTTTTTATACCATTTGCTAAAATTTAGTGGCACTGTGTAGTGATTTTTTGTTTACTATCTTATAATAGGAATGTCGATCATGTGGTCATGATTTTGAAGATGTGGAAAAGAAGCACCATTGTCGTGCTTGTGGATTTGGTTTTTGTGACATGTGTACAAGTCACCGTATTCCTTGTCGAGATAGAGGATGGGGAGATACACCTGTTCGTGTGTGCGAGCCATGCTTTCAAAAATCTGGATTGGATGATCAAGCTGATGCACATAGTGAAAATATTGATCTAAGGTTTATTATTTTGGTATCGTCTAGTTCATAAGAACTTTAAGTCACAAATAAGGCATAGTTTCATAAGCATATAAGATTATTTCGAGTCTGAAAAAACAACTCAAAAAATATATAATTTGCCAGTTTTTTAATCTTGGATTACGCAAAAATTTAAGGCTTTCAAGCTAGATATAACACTTAAGAAAAGTTGAATATTAACAAAAGAATATTTAACAAAATTAGCTTCATGATTCTAAGAATTAAAATTTTTCTAATGTCAATAAAATTTCTTGAATTTTCCAGCATTGGCGGTTGTTTATAAGTATTGACTAATTGCAATTATAAAAAGTTTCCCAATAATATAAACAGGTTCTATTAGATTGCAGATTTTCATTGTTATGTGGGAAATTACGGTATCGTATAAAAGTATTTTACTAGATATATTTAGACTCCTAACAAAGCCGTTTTGGATCCGTTTGAATTAGCGGATTTCAGTCCGCAACACTTTTTCTCATTAATTATTCATTATTTTTTCCTGAGACTAACGCCATAAAGGTAGAAGAAAATAACAATTTTAGTTTTCTGAAACGTTTTTCTCAAAATCTGTTCATTGATTTAATTTAGGAGGCTGTAGCTTATTAGTGAGGACCTTTTGACCCACATGACCGTTTGTCTTGAACTCATTTTTTGTTTTTTATTTTAATTTTACGCTTCCTAAGGCTTGTTTTTTTTTTTATGTAATATATATATATATTTCTATATTTTTTTTTTATCTACCCACATCAAATATGAACGAATTATTTCATGCATATTTTAAAAGAAGCACTGTCCTTTTTACGTATTATAATGATCTTATTTCTCGCTTAATAAACTATCATAAAAATAAATACAAGTCAATTCGATTGTCTCATGGCAGGAATCAAACCAGTTTTCTAACCATTGAGCTTCAATTACAACAGTCAGTACGAAGGGGTCTCTGTGACTTTTGTTCTTGTTACAAAATAGAATAGTTGTTCAACTTTTATTTATTAGTTTAATTCGTTAGTTCAAACAAAATTCATGCATTTTTTTTTTACTGGTTCCAACCTTTTCAGTTTCTCTTCAAACTTAACACGTTTCATGCATGCTTTTGAAGCCTTAGTAATTATTTGCATCATAAAAAAAACTTTTGACAATAATTAAATGTGAAGCTTTGTGAATTTTATTAACAAATGCGGAATAAGAGTGTGAATCACAGCCTGAAAAAACGCACTATGAGGAACTATAGTGTGTAAGATACAAAATCGAATATTGTAAATCTATATAAGGTGATGAATTAAACGATTATTAAACAAACTTTTATAATTTAGTGAACTACTTGAGGCGATTGATGACGACCCAGTATTGGAGACTGGTGAAATGGTATCTGTTAAAACTAGTGAAAACATTCCTGTTCGACATCCTCCCGAAATCGTCACGTCACGTAAAGTTACCGAAACTGTCCAATCCACATTCTCATACCTGACAAGTACCCTAGAATACCCTCTGGAATGTCTTGTTGACTCTGCAAGACCTGTATACTGGATTCCCGATTCCCAGATTATTGAGTGCTTGCATTGCAAGGAGTCTTTTAAGAATAATCAGTCCAAGCATCATTGCAGAAGTTGTGGTCATGGTGTCTGTGACGACTGTTCAAAAACAAGACTACCTGTGCCAAGTCGAGGTTGGAATTACCCTTGTAGGGTGTGTGACCCTTGCTCCTTGAAGAAAGGTCCATTGTAAGAATATACGAAGTTTTTTATTGCATTGTTGATTTTGGTAACGATTTAGCTAATTTCATTGTGTCATTATATTTTATCCGAATAGTTCTCAAATCTTTAATAACTTGTAATCAGTATTCCCTAAAATACTGATTTCAAGTTATATTATAGATCAATTAATATAAACAGCTAATTTTAAATCTTTTTTCGTGTATGTAACATGAAGATTATTTTATACTTTTAACAGGTCACACTACTAAAATTTCTAAGCTAATTCTATAGCTTCTTACTTTGTTAATTTTAATGTTCTTGGTTTTAGTGAGTCCGGAATTTTTTTAATTTGATCTGAACTGACATAGTTATCTTTTTAAGAGGAATAAAAAAAATTTTATTCAGTTTAAGGATTTTTGGTAAACAAGAAGATTTCTTTCCGTGAGTTTTAGTAATTTTGAATTGTTTGAACCATTGCAAACATAATTTTTATGTACAAAAAATGCACATTTTAGGGAAATATTTTTTTCAAATTTCACCTTTTTACACCCTCCATTGCAGATCCTTGGGAGTGATGTAATGTGAAGGTATTCCAAATGGCGAAATTGTTTCATTGTTTTTCTAACTTTTTCAGAAGCAATTTTCTGCTTATTTTTAAGCATTTTTTTTAACAAATAAATTTACTAAAAATCCTAAATTCAAATGCTGAAGAATCATGAGAACAATAATTTTAAATACTTTTGAGTTCAAATATTTTTTAATTCAAAGTCAAATATTCGTCTTAAATAATTGTGCAGTTAGAGTTAAAAATTTTATTTTTATGTTCCTAAAGACATCGATATTTAAAGTTTGTTATATATAAAGGCTATGAATAGAAAAAATTTAATGTATATTAAATATAATTTCTTATTGGTTAAATTTTTGTAAATATATGAATTGATCATAGCGGCATATATCACTAAAATATAGGAATTACTGTTGGTATTTTTTCGAGAGTTTGCAGAAAAAATTTTAAATGTTGTATTTATCTCTCTTACGTTCTTTGTAAGGAATAATAACTAAAAAATAATTTTTCCTTGCTGGGTATAGAGGCAAGCATTTTTGTTTTAATTAATTGTCTTTTTTTCTTAAAAAAATATATAAATATTTTTAACCTTTGTAAAATTAAATTTAAAAAAAGCCGCCTTGTTTATTACAATTTTATAGTCTTGTTTTCCCATTTAATTCTCGTTGTATTATTATGTAAATAGTTGTATAATTTATATTTTATCTATTTGTTGGCCTGTTGCAGACAAATTTTCTTCTTAACATTAAATTCATTTTTTGAGAACTGGAATCTTTGATCCTGGAGAAAGTATTTGTTCCAGTAAATTCAATAACGAAACTTCCAAGAGGTAACAAAAAGTTTATATAATTTATAACTTTTTCTGGAGCATTTCCAGTTATTATTAATATTGATGTAAAAACAATTTAGATACTTTTATAATTTCGGAGCTTAAAATTAGATTTACTGGATTAATAACAACATTTAATAATATATCAGTCCGCCATTTTGTTTAGCATATATCTGTGATTTTTTTCTTTTTTTTTTTTTTTAATGATATATTTATGTATTTATATAGGTAGGTAGTTTGGTGAATATAGGATATGAACAACCATTTCCATTGTAACAGCTTTACATAATTGAACCTCTCAGGCACATGAAAAAAAATGCGATAGTTATCAATCTGAAGCAAAGATCGTAAATTATATCAGAAATCATTTCAATGCTCACTTATCAAGATCATTATAACCGTTCGTTCATTTTCTGTGAAAATTATTAATCTCTCGTTATGATATTAACACTTGTGTTGTCTCTATTTGGCAATTAGTTTTCTATTACACTATTACACAATATTACACTGCACATCGGCGTAAATACATAAAGTACACGAAATTTCTTGATGTCATATTAGTAAGTTTTTCCGAGCCTTCAGAGTTCCAGTTGTTGATCATTTTACGACCTACAGGACTTTCCTCTTTCTTGTCATTTTTAATAACAAATTGTTGACACTTGATGCTTGTTTCGTAATAATCGTTTAGATAGATACATATTCGATGCATGTTTCTTAATTATCGTTTAGCATCGTTTATTATCGTTTAGATACATATTTGAATTATTATATATATTTGAAACTATAAAAATGAAAAACATTGAAATAAAAACGGTTTATGTTGTTTATTACCCTGTTTATAAATAAATGTTTTGTTATAAAAATATGGTATTAATTTTTTGCAGCAATATAGTTAAATTTTTTAAAATTCTTAAAATTATAATAAATTTTTAAATTTTAAATTCTCACTACATGAAGATGCTATTTCATTAAATTTTCCGGACAGCAATAAAATTCTCTGAAATAGTATATCAAGATGCATACAGTAATGACGTAGTTCAGGATTTGCTAAGACTGAATTTACTGACTTATCCTTTTAAAAAATATTGTATTTTTCATTCCAATAATTCATTGCTCTGTTATAAGATGAACCAAAACTTTATTAGTTTTTTTGAAAGAAAAAAAAAAGGTTGTTTAATCGATTTGTTTTTGAGTAATAAGTATATGAGTAAATATGTTAAAATGGTTTCAGATAGGAAAGGTTGAAAGTTGATTATTCTCATAGAAGACCAATGGATTGAGAGTAATTTAGACTTGAGAGCTACCTGTTTGACCCCTGACAACAGTAGTTAAGGTGGGATGCAAAAATATAAATTTCTCAGTGTAGATTTATCGACATATAGCGCACTTCTGACAACATGCTATTAGCTACATTAAATTTTTTGCTCAGTTTGTTGGTATGATATGTTCACGAAATGTATTCATCGATTAAAACCCTATATTTGATATATTAGGAAGGAAAAGTACGTCTACCATTAACTTTAATCATAACCTCGTCATTATTAAAGTTCCTTCTATTGTTTTTAAAATAACAAACACGGTTTTATCAGAATTTAAAACTATATAAATACGAAGGTCATAGTTGACATTCTTACTGATAGTCTTTAAAGATTTATTCATAGATGTATAACAAGTTAGCGTCGTGAGCAAAATGGTGTTAAGTGGAAAAATTTGTTGAATTGTGAAGATGATTTATATAAATCAAGTACAACAGAGGTCCTAGAACCGAACCTTGTGAAACACCGCAAATCGATGCTACATCTTAAATCCTTTTATAGAAACAAGTCGTTTTCGTTTAGATAGTTAGGAATTAAACAATATTTTGGCAATGCGCGGACACCATAATGTTCACGTTTTCTAACTTAAGAAACGTGGTTTACAGTGCCAAAAACATCAAGTTAACAAAAACTCCACTCGCAAAATAATCACTATCAAGAGATTCTCTTACTTTTTTTCTGTAATGCTTATTTGCTTATTAACACATGAGGTATAATGATTGGCTTGAAGGCCGAACTGTGATTCATTAAGAAAGTTATAAACGTTTAAAAAGCGGTGTAAACGGGAATACGTAAGTTTTTCAAGAACTTTGCTAGTATTTGAGAGCAAAAATATTGGACGGTAATTATTTTAGTCAAACTTTGAACCTTTTTGAAGAGGACATATTTTCAGCGTTATCTGAGAAATGTTTGTTTTTTAAATTCTTAGTTTCATAAATTCAAGAAGTTGATAGTTAAACATGGCTTTAACAGATGTTTAAATTCTTCTATACTTTTTGTTTTTAATGGTGTATGTTTATCAAATAACTCATTAAAATGAAGGAAAAATAGATTAAAACTATTATGATTTCCAATGTCTGAATCCCAATCTACATTTAAGAAATCGTTTTTAGTATTTTTTCTAAAAATATTATGTTTCCTAGGAACAAATCTTTGATTCATTCAGGGAAATATGAAACATTGTGGTAAAAGGTCAGATATTGAGGTAGTTAAATTTGCTGGAACGATTTTTTTATTTTCACAGTTTAAAAGAATATTATCAATTAAGATTTTAGATCTTTCTATTATTCTTGTTGGATGCGAATTTAAGGAAGTGTTTGTGAGAAATTATGAAATTAAAAAAATTTGAGGTCTCAAGATCTATGCTCGAATCTCCTAATAGAGTTCATTTTTTTTTAAGAGGAAATTTTTGAAAATAGAGGAGCATGATTTTATTGTTGAGTTCGTCAACGCACATACACGGGTGCCTCTAAATGCAACCAAATATAGCGTTAGCTTTGTTTGGATTGAAAATTTCTTCGAGAACTGTCTCTAAAAACAGTTTTTTACATGTTAAAAAATTATTTCTTGTTTTATATATCTTATCATTAAAATTTACAATCGTTGCATAGACCCTTATTTTAAATATTATAAATGATTACAATAAATAAGATAGTAGTTCAGGGCAAAATGAGTCAATGAGGTAAGACAAGTCATGCATATTCTGTTCTCCTTCATCCCCTTGTTTTGGTGTAAAACACTGAGCCACAGTATTAGTCACCAAGCCATAGTATATACGCTTCTGGATTCCGATGTGCTGGCATTGTCCCATTTAATATGTCAATTTTGCCAGAAAATGAATTTATTTCTGGTCCAAGAGAAATTGAATCAGCTGGCGCTACACCAACTGACATCATTCAATCAGTTGATCAAACTCAAATCAATCAAACGTATTTCTAACGTCTTTGAATTTTTAACTTTTCGGAAGGTTCCCACGAGTTTGGTTCTGGTGTACTTAGAGTTCCTATTTTAGCTTTCTGTAAATAATCGCTCGGCCAGACACCATAAATTTAAATGCTTCTCATATGCTGAGTGAGCGATACCCGGATTTGATACCGGAACCTTACGGTTGGGAGTCAGATGTGTTGCCAACTGACCTATCAAGCTATCTCAGAAGATTTTTTGTCATTATTTGCTTTATCCTCTCCACAAGCTGTTGATTTTAAACATTTTCTAATAATGAAACCCTGATCGACAATAACTTGCCTGGTCCATGTTCAGTAGTCACCCAGTTCAGTGACATATTAAAAGTACCCAATACCATAGAAAAGAAGAAAAGTAAGCGTAGTGAAGAGTCGTGTGTCATTACAAGTTCTCCGTAAATAGAGACTTCAAAAAAATCTGTATGAAGTTAGATCGATGCCAAATTCCGTTTCGAGTTAAGTCGTGTCGAACAATCGTTCCAGGTTAAGCCGTGTTGTAAATTATCAGGTCGACCAATGAGAAAGAAAGAATGTTATATTTAACGTGGGGAACCAAAAAATTGCCGAGAAAATATTTCCAGATGGGCCCACGTGGCGGGTCTTAGAGTACTTAGAAAGCCCATTTGCGTCTACGAAATTCGCTCAACCAAACAACCCGAACAATTTGAGCTAGCGTTGCATTACGCAATGAGTT
>JAUZNK010031522.1:0-18729 GCA_035046665.1 Euphysa ruthae
ATATTTATATAGAGAGAGAGAGAGAGAATCTTAATATTGTAAAGTCTTAATATTTTTTTATATTCTTCTGGCTTAATGTCATACTGTATATGGTTTGGAAAATTTCTGACGATATACAACCCTGGAGAAGTTTTGAAATTCTGTTGCTTAAAAAACATTACTAAATATAAATTTTTAAAAGATCTAAAATAATCAGGTTTTGAAATATTCTAAAATTAAAGGTTAATGAAAAATTACATAAAAATAAAAGATTGTAGCTAAGCAACAAATTTGAAGCAACAAACCTGGAATAAAGAATAAAAATAAAAAAAACTTTCTCTGTATTTAAGAACTAAAACAACAGTTTTTGAATATTCACCTGTACAATAATAATAATAGTTGTTAGGTATTACTGTAAATTTATGAATAGATTCCCATTTCCAGTTGAAGACACCAATCACAACCGATCCTTGTTGATAAATAGTAATATACATTTCCATTCGCGCACTTTTGAGATTATGAGTGTTCGAGCTAGTAAGCATGTGTGTATATACTTCCAAAGGTGTCAAACTAATGTAAACAACCAGAAAAGGTCTCGAGATGAACAACCCAAAGTGATATAACCAATGTCAGTACAAAAATTTTTTTATTGCAGTAGTTATTCAATCTTGATAGGTCCTATTACTTATTTTGATACAGACCTTGTGAGCAGCTTACATTTAAGACGGCAAATTTTCCTATAATCCAATTGTTTTAACTTTATTAGGAACATTCTAATTAAGCTTGTGTTTCCAGAACAACTCTCGTCTATCCAAAGTAGTGAAGTTTGCTGCTTGCCCTATACGACTCAATTTCCAATCTCCCACAGTTTTGTAACTGAAATGATCGTGAAAATACATTTGTTGAACAATTTTGTAGACTACGCTTTCTGTATTAGACTAGAATTTTTTTAAATCGCAACAGGAATATAGTGCATTTGCTACCCACATACTGTTTTTTCAGGTTTTGGATTGTAATATATAAAAGGTTTAAAAAATCAAAATTAAGAACTCCACTCCGAATCATATAATTACCTTAAACTTGTTTATATTTAAAAGGACTACTGCTCACTATAGGCCGACAAACTCCACAAAATTTTCCACCACATTTTCTCAATTGCCCAATTGCATTAACCAAAGTAGTTTTGGCTCTAACTCGCAGTTTCTTGAAGCTCTTACCCTTTTTGTACCCGATAATTGGATCCACTTTAAAAATATTTGTGAGCAATTTTGAAAATTTCCGTTATCCTGCCGAAATATAGTGTTATGATAACTGTATCGTCAATTTTAAATTCTAAATTCTAAAGTATCTGATCCCTAAACATATTTTTTTACACTACCTATCGAAAAAACATGCTTCTAAGTCATTACCTTTAAATTACAAGAACTTGGGTCAGTATAAATACAACTTAATCGTATGAGACAAAATAAATTTCTTGGAAACATAAACACACATGAAGATGTCTGAAGATGTCTATATGCTTTAAAAAATAATTCTGTGATGAATGTTTGGTCATCCTAGTACCATTAACGTTTAGGAAATTTATCTTTTCAGCTTAGCGTTTGGCGTTTGGAAGTAAATTTAACAGTAAGACGAATACACCAAGAAACTCTTAAAAAGTTTTTTTTGTAAGGAAGGAAGAGTGGTCAATTTTATTTGAAATAGTGTTCTGTAGTTTTATATGAATTGACTTTTTTAGCTAATTTGTAGAGATGATAGTCTAACAAAATCATAGTTTCAGTGTCGTAACCGGTGTTAGAAATAGTGACAAGGGGCGGCACGCTTATGGACTATGACGCTTATGAATTTTAGGCATTAAATAGAAGTATGGTAACCTAGGTTTATTACTTTTAAAGTAATTCAAAATCTTGCTAAAAATATTTCTTCGCATCTTAAAATTAGTAAGGTAATAGTTGATTTCTTTATTTAGCATGTCTAGGTTTTTTTCAGTAATCTCTTTTTGCCACTCAAGTTGATATCACATTCTTTGAGGAAATCCTTTCTAATAAATACGTGGGAATGGAGTTTTTATAGTTTTCATTGCTGAGATCTACGACCCTAGTTTGTTTTCCAGGGAATAGTGTGGGTTTACTCCAGAACTAAAAAAGCTTAAGGCTTTTGTGGCATTTTACTCGCGTGTGCGAATAAACATAAGGTAATAACTTACCCATGAAACGCGCTTTTTTATTACGGAGATGTAGTATTAATCTGCGAATAAAGAAATTTAAATACAACGGAAAATAATTATTAATTGTATATCTACACTTTCCCCACTATGAGTATCTCCCAGTTTTTTTATTTAGAAGTGCGTCAGCTAAGGTTCTACTAAACAATGAAGACAGACAAAGGATGCCCTTTGTTGAAAGTAAATACCTTTGAATTGTGCTGCAAACAGTGTCTCGACATATGTTGTGGCACATATCTCCCTGCAAGATCGTCATGGTAAAATGCCACCAGTTCTGTGTAGGTTTTATGGTTAAGGGACTAAGTCGCGATTCTGTAGGGTGTGCGATATAAACAATTTTCTCAAAATCAGATAGATGCAGAGAAAAGTGCGCGTAGAAAGTTTGCCATTGTGCTGTTTGTAATGGTTAAAATTTGTATTTAGGGACTTGTTTTGTTTAACAAGAGTATAATTGGTTTATATAACCCACCATGGTTGAGGAAGAAACGATTGAAGAATAAATCTTTAAAATGATTACTGAGTCTGAACCCTGCGCGGTTGAGTATATCGAGTATTTACTTAAGTCTGACACCTTAATTGAAGAACACATCGAGCAACTAATTTCTAAATCATTTACGGGCAAATAAATCGAGCAAATTGAGTCTGAGGCATTCAAGGATGTTGTTAAAACCATCCCTCCTGAGTCTATTCCAGAGACTGTCAATGAAAGACAGTAAGAGCTTCTCTTGTCGTCTGCTTTTAAGTCACGTGTGAAGGACAAATAGTCGGAATTATATGACATCTTCAACCACAGCTTTAGGGCTGTGTTAACAAAAGGCTGTCAGAGCCTCTTTTGCCTTAAGCATATAAGCAGCGACAAGTGAAGGAGGAAATACTCCCCATAAAACTGATCAGGGAAGATGTGAACGCAAAGAATGTTCGAACAAGGTCTGGATTTATACTACGCTCTAGATACCGACAGCGCCAGATACACTACACATTCTAAAAGTACGTTGACAAAGGGGACAATATCCTCTTGAATGGGATAAAGAAATTGGTTGACAGTCGTCAGTTCGACATGCCAGAGTGAATAGGAGGGCTGGATACCACATAAAAGAGAAAGGTATTTTGGATCTTTTTTGAAATAGAATATCTGAGAGTATCAGCAAAATTACCCTCTAAATGTTACAGTTTTTGGATAAAAGTTTGTTTTAACGAAGAACGCATTGGTGCGTGACAAACATTTAAAAATCTACGTAGAACTCAGATCACAATGCATTTAATTCTAACAATAAAAATCCTGATGTAACTAAAATAGGTACAAGTATAAATGTCTTTAAACATACTAAATATACAATTAAACTAAATAAAAATTTTAACAAAAAAAATTCTACTAACACTTCTCTGCAAAACCAATACAATCCATTACAATTACATCATTATTAACATTGATGGAAAAAACACATCCAGGGAATATCACTTACGCAAATGCCGTAAAAAAAACTCGAAAAAAATAATTGTGTTTTCAGATCGTATGACAAAAACACAACCCCTAAAAGATTCAATGCTGACTCACCAAATGACCATACTTATTTCAACACATTTCAAGGAGTAAACACCACCAAACTAAACCTTATGTTGAATCTAATTTACTAAACGAAAACATTGAAGCTGGTATAATCCATTGTGGAACATCTCGCCATGTCCCAATACGCCCACTTTAACTGACGAAGATGCAAAAATACGAATAATAGATTATTGTATACATACAGCTGTAAAACCTTGTCTTTTAAATTTGGTTCGGTTTAAATCAAAAATTGTCTCACATTGGCTAAAATTGCCATATTTCATAGAGAATAATCTGTAGATTTCCATCAATGATTTATTCCATTCAGCAGTACACTGAAGTTTTTACCATATTTACTGTTTTAAATGATGGTAGAGCTAGCTTTCCATTATTAACACCACGCATAACGTAATTATGAGTATAGAGACTCCCAGAAAAGTAATTAGATATTGATACCGGAACATTATTTTTAAAAGAATCGTACACGAGAAAAAGATTGGAAATTCTGACAAGAGTCGGGAACAAAGTTATATTAAAACTATGAAACAAAAATGATGCATTAGAGCGGAAAAACTGAAAGTTTAGTATTCTTAGAGAAGACCTTTGAATTGAAAGTGATTTGTTTAATAGACTGTTTCTAATCTGACACAAACCTGACAGCAATAGCAAATATGCGAAGAAACAATTGAAAAATAAATCGAACGAATGGTTTTACTTTTAACGTAATGACGCATTTTTGAAAGCATGCTATTTGATTTATTATGATTTTAAATTAGTTCGTTATTATGATGTTTCCATGTCAAACTCTCATCAATTGAAACTGCAAGGTAATTGTCATACGTTGAAGGGTAAAAAGGTCTCCCGTTTAATTTAATTTATATTTCATAGTCAATAGGTTTTTTCCTTAATTACAATTAGCTGGATTTTACTTATATTTAGTGAAATTCTGTTAGCATTTAACCAGTTAACAATACCTCTGAGATCTGAATTATTCTTTTACTTATAAAATTTATTGACTTGTTAAATATAAAAGGTTTGTGTCATAAGCAAAGTGATATGCTACAGAATGTTTAACTGATTGATTAAAATCATTAATATAAATCAAAACAATAAAGGACCAAGTACAGACCCTTGTGGGACTCCTTATTAATATTTTGGATAGAAGATTTAAAACCATTTATTGTCACGAATTGCGTACAGTCTTTTCAAATATGAAGAAAAGCAATATTTTATAATACGATGAGCACCATAATCTTCAAGTTTAGAGATAAGAATATCATGATCAACGTTGTCAAACGCTTTTTGAAGATCGATAAATATTCCACATGCAAAGTTGCCTGTATCTAATGCTTCGCGTATTTTCTCAGTAAAGCTTATTAATGCATGAGAAGTAGAATACTTAGATAGAAATCCAAATTGAAGCTCAGAAAGAAAATTATAAGCATTTAAAAAATTATTTAATCTTTCATACATTAATTTTTCAAGTAAATTACTAATATCTGAATATGGTGAGATAGGCATGTAATTTTCACATATTAGTTTAGAGCCCTTTTTAAATAAGGGAGTAACTGAGGATATTTTAAGCATTTTTCGAACAGCAACAACTTACTTTCTACATTTTTTGCTCTTAAATATCGTTTATTTAGCTCATTCCTTTGTTTCAAAGATTTTAAAAGTCTTAAAGTTATCTATGGTTTAAAACTACGTTTGAAGTTTTTGTTACTTAGTCGTTTGAGAGGAGCATGTTTATCTAATACAAAAAACTTGTAATAGCACTCATTAGTGTTTAAGCTATATATAATAAAAGTGTTATTGCAATTAGTATTTTTAACATCAGTTAGTAAGGAGGTTTTGCCAATTTTTTTAAGCTTTCTTCTCAATAAACTACGTATTTTAAGACTAATAATCAGGGCAAATATAAAATTAAGGGAGATGATCCGAAATAGCAGCTGTCAAATTTCCTGATATAATATTTGTATGAATAGAATTAAAAAAAGCATCGTCGATAATTGTAAAAGATTTATCAATCACTCGTGTAGGAATAGTTATATAAGGAAGAAGATAATGTGATGAAACAAGGTTTAAGAGCTCATGTGCATCAGCATAACTGCTAGTTTTAATGAGATCAATGTTTAAATCTCCTAAGAAGACTAAGTTTTTCTTTTCTTTTAAATTTTTTATGTAATGTTGGAGAAAATAAATTGTTTAAGTCACTTATTGAAATACTAGGATGTTTATATATACACCCAGCTATTAAGTTAGATTTTTTTGGGAACAATATTTCTACAAAAACGGATTCAAGTTTGAGAGATTTGTATAGACGAAGATCATCTCTGGGTTTATAGTAAAGATTATTAGAAATGTACAAATATGAAGAGTGAGTACTTCATTTTAAAAATGGGAATGTCATTTCTGACTAAAAGAGCGTAGTTGAAATATTTAACAATTACTTTGCCAACATTATGAAAAATTTAAATATTGGGCCGTGGAACCTTCATATTGAACATAACCCTCTGATGTCAGACTCAGATTTTGAATCTCATTCAAGTGTTAGGGCAATCCATATGAAACTTCAGCGCAATAATAGTGTTGAATTTATTCATGTAAAATATAAAGAAGTTATCATTAAGTTTAAAAAAGGTAATGGTGATATAACACTATCACTTACAAAAGACTTAGCACACTCTTACAGTCCCATAATCGCTGATTGCATTACTACTTTGTTGAATAATGGAAAGTTTCCAGACGTTCTTAAATGGGCACATATAGTTCCCAATGATAAGAAGGAAAATGCTCTTGAGAAAGGGAACTACCGTCCTATCATTAATCTTCCTACACTACCGAAGGTTTTTGACAAAATCATATTTTTGCAAATAACCCGTTTCTTTTGCGATAAAATCTCTCCACTTCTTTGTGAATTTCGCAAAGTTTTCTCCACCCAAGATTCAAACGTAGGGATGTGCCTTATAGCAACGTCTGTACCCTAACTGTTGTATTATAGCTCTTCATTAGGGTGTTTGATCCAAACACTCAGTCTGGTTATTTTGATCACGTAGGAGAGCATCTGTGTTAAAACCACGAAAGTATAACCACTCCAGATCGAAGAGACTTACTCGACTTCTAGGATATGAATGAAGCCACTGCTTTGTATTAAAGAAATTTGGCTGCCCGGCTCATTGAAAAATTTGCAGGGTATGGAGAAGATTTTTCCCAATTCTGCAATGTTCTAGGAGGGACAGATCAGTTGTTGAACTTCGAAAAACATCTACTACATCAAGTATAAGGGTGCAAAAAACAAAACATAAAACATCTATTATATTAGTTACTCAAAATGGATTATATCAAAGGTAAGTTGCAGAAATTAAAAAAAAAAATGTTAATGAACGATTTTTAAAATAACAAAATGAAATTGGATGGATGAGAAAAAAAATAGGACGTAAAAAAGAAAATAATTAACGGGATTGAACTAAGTATCCGCCTGAGGAAAGTAGAAAAAGACACTATTGCTATAGAGCACTACTTTGGAAAATATAACACTGAATTCCTTGTCATCCCTCTAAATCTTACCTGTTCAGTGATAGAGGGTAAAGACATTGATGTGCTAGGAATGATTAAACATAAGTAATGAGCTATCAACTGAACCATTTTTAGATATTTTTTACTTCTTATAACATGTTACCTCACAAGAAGTTAATAGCAGAAATGATATCCAGATATAAAACACTGAAAACATCTTTTCTAACTGTTTTTAAGAGGGGATAATTCGAGTAAAATAACTTATTCTATATCTGACCACCTTCTGCCTAATAAATGTAAGTTAATTGAAAAACTAATATTCCCGACTTAACAGTTTTTTAACAATTTGCCTGAACAAAATACAGTTTGGTTTTTTGAGCTAAGTAGTCAACAAACCATGCTATATATAGTACAACTGAACAAAGTTCGCGAATCTCTCGATAGTGGACAATACGCTTGCCAAATAGAAATTTAGCTCAAGAAATGTTTTTACACCGTGGACCATAGTTTTTAATTGCAAAATTAAATGTTAAAAGTTCTCATGGTGGTTGCTTGAAATTATATGATTCAAATTATAAAAAGTTTGTCTCTATTATTATTTTTTGTCTTCTCGTCGGACTGTTAGAAGTGGTTTTTCTCAAGGTTTGGTTCTAGGTCTGCTGTTATTTTAAGTTTTAAAAAACGACCTTGTTTTTTCAACAAAAAATTCTGGTTTAAATCATTTTTTTTACTAATATTCTATGTATTAACAAATCATTTAAAACACTAAAAAAAATAGTTATGACTTAAAAAGATCAATCTTTTGGCTAAATACAGACTTAAAATTATTAAACGTAGATAAAACTGAGTTTATGAAATGTCCACATAAACAATTTGACTTTGAAAAAAAAATTAAGTCGTCATGTGCCAAGTACCTTGGTTGAGTAATTCACGAAAGCTTAAGTTGGAAGTTCCGTTCAAAACATTTGTATTTTTCAATATATATTTTTTTGATTTAAGCTATTGTTGCCAAATTCGGTTTCAGCTGGATTATCTCCTTAATAAATTGCTTGCCATTCAGGATCATTCACTCAAAGTAATAACATTCCTTCCATTCAGATCTAATATTTCTGAAACTTTATTGGCTTAAAAGTACTTCCTTTTTCTGTTTTACATAAGATCACCAATACTACATTTATTTTTGACTGCTTAAAAATAACTTTTTAGGCAATTTTTCAAAATTATTTATTGAAGCTTGCAACATTAATATTTATCTAAAACGTAATGCTGTGAAAAAAAATTTTTATTTAAAGGTTTCACTCCATTTACATCCGTTGATTAAGTCATACTAGTATACAATCAATTAATTATAATACTTTTGTTTTTTGAAAAAATTTTTCATGTGAATGGTGATTGTTTCTAGTAAATAAATTATTACTTACTTACTTGACAACAATTCTAAATTTCCTAGGTATCCTTGGTTTTAAAATGGCTGCGCAATCAACTTGGATACGAATCATTTCCTGAGAGAGCAGTTTGGACAATCGAATTTGCTGGTCAGTTTGAATTGTAAGTAAACGAGTTTGCCTTAAATCACTTTGACCTTTTGCGTCCACTGTATCGCGTTTGTGTTTGACTGTTCAGGGTGGAATTGGTAAAATTGGATGCGCCGTTAACTCATTTACTATGTGCAAGATGATTATGCTCAATCCAGAAAACAACATGATCCTGTCTCACCGAGATAAACCCCCTCTTGGCTCGGACTCCCATCCAGTTCAAATAATCCAACGTTGCTTAAGGTTTAATTTTAAAGTAAGACTCTCAAAATGTTACTCGAATTACTTTCCTGAAGAAGCTTTCATGTAAAATGTTGTCAAGACAAAGGACAGATTTCCCAATGGTTTGATAAAAAAAACGAACACGAAATATTGTGAAGGTGAACCGTGCCAATCATCCACTAGTTCAACACCGACTATCGATGCATTTGTGAACATTGCGCTGAGACATGATCAGCTTGCTCCGCCTACAGTGTCTGCCAAAAACGTCCAACGTCCGCGGTACACGCTATGAAAGAGCTGATGTGGTACCAGCCAGACTGCGTTCAGATCAATAGCTGTCATGAACATGTCCCACTGATAGTATTCAAATAATATTTACAAAGTACAGCTCAGGGTGTTTTTTTAGGTGTGTCACATGAACATCCTAGGTGAAAAAGTGCAGGCTGGCTTACTTCGGCATCACAAAGAAGTTCATCCTCAAATGCCGGAAAAATACGCTTTGAAACGTGTGACAGGATAGCCCTCCGTTACAGAAAACAAGGAAAGCAAGTTGTTATACTTAAGTTGTTATAAGGAAGTTAAGTTACAGTTAATGCAAACAAATGAACGAAAGTTTCCGACCATAACTTGGCCATAAAGTACATCTGTTCTCGTATTTGTTAGAAAATGTTTTAAAAGTGTCGGCTGCTGACTTCCAGAAAAATTGTATGGCTAAAATGAAGCGAGGGGCCAAGTTTATCAGAGTCAAAGCAAATTTGTATGTCTTACGACCGAGTTTGACATGTGGGTGAAAGAGAAGATTGCCTTCGTGTAATTTTTTTGGTCAGTTTTCTGTAAAATGGGCAAATACTTCTTTAGGAGGCTATGTCGCCAATCTCCAATATGTTATATTCGCCACAGACACCACTTCGAAACTTTAGCCCGAGAAACCAAACACAAGCGAGATTATGTGCTAAAAGCGGCCCCAGCATCCAACGATGAACTTTTGCACAACAAAGCCAAGAGCGAGGTAAATGGCAAGCTTAGTGTTCCAGCAGCACACATTAAGCAAAGCAAAACAAAGGTCAAAAAAGTTATGAAGCTTATGAAGAAAAATCTTTTGTCCAATAGAAAACGACTAACATGGAGCTAGCTTTCTGTGCTTTTCCAATGCGATTCGTGGTGCAATGGTTGAGTGATTATTACCGCAGCTTAGTCGGCCTAAAGTTTTAACAGTATTTGGATGTGCAGATAACTTTGCGCTTTTGAAAGTGAGTAAAATTTTTTGCAGAATAATATTTGAGATACTTGGTTGTTGACCTACCTACCTAGTTGTAACTATATTCCAGTGCTACCTCTACAACTGACGAAACAAGACCATAGTAAATAATTTTTAAGTGATAGGATGTTGCTTCTGCGAAAGTCTTGGCATTTGAAAAATATCCTCTATGGGTGAACCTCTAATGTGGACATTGTGATCCATCAGTAGTCAAATCATGCAAGTAAATTTCAGTGCCTCCCACTCAGCTTGTAATGCCAGCTTCTCGTCTAGGTTGGATATATGGCTTGGAAAGATTTATTGGTTTGAGTAACATTCATAAGCTGACCGTGCTCAAACATATTGGTCAGCGCTCATTTCTAACCAACTTTGATAATCCCCGCAGTGCACATGACCTGAAATTCTTCCTCAACATAGCAATCGAAAAAACTGATAAATTCACGCCAGATTCTAGTTTTAAAACAAAAAGATATTGGTCACTTTTGGACTCTAAGGCCTCGTCAGAAATTCTGATTATATCGTTTTGTGTTTGGTGTAGTATCAAAAAACTTTTGAACACGGTTAGGTGTTAGTAAAGATGGCTTCTTTTATAAAAAACTTCCATTTCAGTGCTATATATGATGTAAAAAAGCGGGAAAATCTAAGATTTTTCTTGGTAGCTGCTGTTTGATCCATATTCTTCAATATCACTTTTATTGTCTCCATTTTGGTAGAAACTACTCAAAAAGCTTGTTGAGCCAATGGCAGAACACCCTTTCAAACGCTTTTCATTACAGGAACTGCCATATCCTTGACTCCACCAAAACATTTTCAAAGAACGCTGTGCGTCCTTGTGCATAATGAGGCAACGCTTTTCCTGCTTGGTGATATCGATAAAAAGAACGTATTAGTAGTAAGCTTTAACGGAACTTTCATTTCGTTTCCCAAAATCCGTTTTAAATACATAGAGCGTACTGGTTAAATGCCATGCAATCACCATGCATGTCTTTAAAATCTACCTTGATTAGTTGGGATGAGCGTTTATTCAAATGGCGAGCTTCGTAGTCAGATCTACTTGCCCTCATCCGAATATGTCACCAGGTCTGCGCTGGTAGCGCCGATTATAAGCACTTCCAAATCTTCCGAATGCGAGAGAGATTCTGTCCGCTTAAATGAGTTTCTGTGTGACGTTGTTTTGGTAAAACGAAGTCTGTATTTGGGAGAATAATGAAGGTCGATAACATTGTTAGGTGTATTAGTGAAACATGCTCTCTAAAATAAGCGATATTGTGGATATTTTCCCTATTTTTCCGCTTCTTTATTGAGGTTCTAAGTTGCCTTGATGTGTTGAGAAGGTCTCATGTGTCGTCTTGAATTCCTTGCAGCACCTGGTCCATGGATTATTATAAAATTCTTGAGCAAGCGCATTACCTTCTTCATCGTACGATAGTGTTTAAAAATTTTACTGACATTTAGTTGGTAGAGTTGCAAACATTCTAGGATTTTGTATTATTGACTCTGTAGATCTACATATAAGACCACTCATACAATGGCATCATGCTCTCGAAATACTTCGTAGATGCAAACCTTTGCTGCTGAAACATTTTACCAAGCTTTCCTGCTCTAAATAGAAACTGCTATGTAAAACTTCGCTAGTCCTTATAAAATATGGTTGAACTGTCATGAGGTTTATATCTTGATTTTGGAAACAATTGAGTACAATTTTACAGCTTGCCCTACATTGCCGCTTTGAAAGTTACGGGGTAAATCGGAGGGTCTCATCATTTCACGTCTGCAAAGTTGTTAAATGCTGCTTCTAATAAAGCTGTGAGATAATCGGCTGCCAGAACACGTGACTATAATATTATTTTGGTTCTCACTTTGACCCAATATGTAAACGTGTACATTACTTTTTATGAAAAAGAGTTCAAGCAAGGCTCTAGATAATTGCTTACCAATACATCCAGGGAAGTTTCTTATATGTGGACCGAATCTGTGTGGTAAAACAACGTCGACCCAGGACCTATTCTGAGCCCATGGTCACACTATGAAGGGCTATACCTTTGTGCTTACTAGGCTGCAAAAGTATAACCACTATCAAAGCCTATTGACGACCTACGCTTATTTCCTGAAAAAAAAAAGATGTGGTTTACCCAAAAATGTAAAAAGTCTTCGTTGTGGACGATTTGATAGAAAAAAGCAGAGTGGTCGAATAATTTCGGCCACCTGATTAGGGAAGGAAGTCACCAAGACAACATTACAATCATTTTCGTACCACATTGATGTTGTGGAAGTGGAAATGCAGGACGTCAGCGCTTACATATGGACTGCAAGGTTATGAACTTGCAGATACCAAATTCATCGGCCTAGATTACCAATCGTCATGTGCTGCCAAAGTGTCTTGCTAAAATGAGGTTTAAACTAATAAAATTTTTTACATAAATGAACTACGAGCCATCCGAGTTACTGGGCAACTATCAGAACTACTTATTGATATCAAGATAATTTTTAAAATTTTTAGTTCTATATTTTTCATACGAGTTTTATCGATATTTGACATAAAAATTATAATAAAATTAACGTTATTAGAACATAATTTTCATATCATTAAATTTGTTTAAATAATTGTTATTGTAAAATTTTATAGTTTTTAATTTGTTTTTTCTTAGCAAATACATCAAATCGGTTAATAACTAAAAAATTCGACAGCAAAAACTTCGTTTTATCTGTCGTGCTACCTTTTTTTAGAACAGGGACAATGTCAGGCAAAGTAAGTTTGTTAGGGAAAATCCCGGTTTTTAAATAAACATTAAAGCAATTGGCAAATGATGGAGAAAGTGATTCTAATACCCTGTTAACCGTTTGTAAAATGGTAACCTGTCTTCTTATGACGTTTTAGCTTAACTATTTCTTTAAAAACCTCACCTGACCTTATTTCTCTGAAGGAGAATAAATTATCTCTCTTACAGTTATTTCTAACTGTTAGTATACTTAGGTGTTTTCTAAACTTTTCGATAGTGGTTTGAATTGGATCGTGTGTTGATGAAATAAAATTAGGACTCAATTTAAGGATAATTAGGTCGTCAGTTATAGTATTATATTATATTAGTCTGTTCGAAAATAAAGGTTTAAAAGTTTTCCAGAATGATTTTGGAGATTTAATGTCAGTATATTCCAAGAATGACTTTTTGACTTGTCTGTTAAGGTTCACAATAAGATTTATTTGCTACTTATAATTTAGGGGATAAAGACAAAACATTGATTGAAAAAACCAGTTAGATGCACCTTAAGTCTTGAGATACAATCAATTGGGTGAGCAGATCTTCATGGACCCAGTAAGAGCGTTTAGTTTTCCCAATGACTCCTTTTACAGTCATTTCGGTATTTGGTAAAAAGATATTTGTTCTCAGCATACCTATTACGCTGAAGAGGACGTAAATAATGGTTTTAATGTGCAATTCTTACCAAAATATCTGAATATAACCATGGGCTCGAGTTTGATTCTACTTAATAGTGAATATAGCAACCGATTCCAAAATGATGTCAATAAACGATGTCACAGCACATTCACGTGCGTTTGAAATCAAGAGTTTTTGGTTTCAAATTTACTAATTATTGTTGTTGCTTAGGGGATATTTTTGTTGTTATAATTATTGTAATTCTTATTGTATTATTGTTAATATTACAGAAATATTATTCGTTGAGAAATTTTTAAGTTGGTCATGAAGACTTTCATTTCCTTTTGTTTTCAAAGAATGATAAAACAAACAATGAGAGAGAAATTTTTTCACTATGCATTTCAAAACTTCGTTAGAGTGGCTTTGGTTAGCTTTCCAGCCAAAAATAAAAATATAACTCGGTTATGTGAAAAACAAACATGATAAGTAATAGTTCTTTTTATTAACTTTTACTTGGAGTAAATTCAAAGTCCAGTGTATTGCTTCTCGCAGCTTTTTGGGAAAGCTTAAATTTAGGAAAATCTTTCTGCAAGAAAAAAAGGCTCAATCCTTAAAATTTCTTTGTTTGAAAAAACTATAGTTTTAAATCCTAGTTAAAGTTTTCCATCAGAAGTTTGTTGCAATAATCGTTTTTTAAACTATTCCGGATTATATTGAGCAGATTCAACTTTCTGAATGGTTGCGTCAACGTTTAGTACACCACACACCCTATCACTATTATTTTGATGAGTACCTAAAGAGTACTAGTATTAATATTGAAATTAATAATGCGTTAAACATTTTTACGCTCCGAATGTGAATAAAACCACATAAGAAAAACGAAAGGGATAGGAAAGCACATTACAGTTAGAAAAACGAAAGCAAGTAATAAAACGAGGCCAAAAACGAAAGGGAAAGAGAACTACATTACACTGAGAATAATTAAAAATCTACATTACAAATTGAAAAATAAATATGGCTGCAATATCTCTGTTGATTTTTTTATTAACAAACTTTAAGCTGAATTAAGCCGCAGATGCACTTTAAACTAACTTGTTGCTAAGCCTTAAAAACTTGTTGTTAAGCCTTAAAAATTCCAACTTATGCTTCTTGGAGAAAAAAATGCATTAAGACAAATTCGTATATTTTTGTCTGTAATAAAAAATTTGCTGCAAAAAGCGATGTTGAACTGTTAGATGTAAAAATTGATAGCAAACTAGTTTTTGATCATGTTACTATTAGTATTTCTAAAATGGCGAACGAGAAATTGTGTGCCATTATTTTTCTGAGAAACATTATATCGCTATCTCAAGCAAGGTTTCGTGATTATCTGCCTGTTCCATTATACTTCTCTTTTAGTCGTTTTATATGGATTTTTTTGTTTCGAAAAGGAAGACCATCTTGAAGAGAGAGTCCATAACAGGGCGCTAAGATTTATCTACAGTAACTTTGGTTTATATTTTGATGAATTAATATTCATTGACCAGAGTTGTAGTGGTCACCCAATATATTTACATTTACTGATGGCTGATCTTTGTAAATCAACAAACTCAGTCAAGACCGGCAGTCATATTTGGAACACATTCCCAAATTTTATTAAAACCTCTCCCTCTTTCCAAAATTTTAAACTTTAAAAAATGGAATGTTGAAATGTGTTTGTTTTTAAAACATAAAAATTTAAAAAAAAAATTCTTTCTTTGTATTAGTGTTTATCATATCATACTGTATTCAACTACGTACATGTGACCAACGTAATTAAGCAAATGGATGAAAATGTTTTTTAATAATCAAAAGTTTTTTTTTGTCCATTTTATTTCAACTATGAAAAACTTGTGAGATTTTTGGGTTTTAAATAAAAATTAAATGTCTCATAATCTTATTTTGTTTTTACGTCATATACTTACTGTAATTACCGATAACTTGTGATTATGGTATCTCAGTACAAAACAGCAGTTAGGGAGTTTAATCACTATCTAACTTTTTTTTTAAATAGATGTTTTATTGTAATCTTTGTTCTTGTTATATATAAGTTTAAAGAAAAAAATTTAAAAGCTTGTGAGAAAAGCTCAATGGCAAGCTCACCACTAAACTGCAAACGTAAGTATTATAAATCTTTAAAAAATGAAATACCTTTTTTACACCATACCTTGATATTATTTAAAAATAAATTAAATTTTCATAAAAAATTGTTAATTAAGGTTTTATTACATGCATTATTCCAACTTACATTATTTTTAGAGGAATGATAGAAATTGCTGCATATCTTTGTGTGAAAAATTAATTTAAAAATTCTCTTTTCATGACGCAATATCGCAAATTTGTTATACATTTCTCATTATCATTATTATGATTTAAATGAAAGATAAATAAAATAATTATAATTCATGGCGCGCTCTTTCAATAATTAAAAAATCGACATAATATCTGATCAATTTTCTTATCATTGTTTGTCTATTCACTTTCGTAAAGTTTGACCTAAGACTAAAAGTTATTTACGAATATAAATCTTGGCGGAAAATTCTTGCTTTGGAAACTTCAAAAACTTACGGAACTTATATAAGACATAAATAAGGTTTCAGATCATTGTTTACAGTTAGCTTTAACGGAACTTTCAATAAGAAGATAACCTTAAAAATTACTGTTTTAACTCTCCACAATGAGCTGGTCTTTTGTTCTTACGTGACTTTTGGTCTTACGTAGCATATGCTATCTGACACATTTCTACACACTTGATTCTTCATAATGTTCTATCACGAAAATTGCGCAGATTCTCCCATCCCTTGACCGTTACTTACTTACTGAATGTTAAGAAACTTTCGAGTAAGCAATTAGTCTAAATTTGAGATGGTAGGTCATCATCATCATCTGACATTTTAATTGAGTGGTATTTACTTATTTTACAAGAAAAATGACATATATCTTTATAAGCTTGGTATAGGGTGTATTTTTGAATAATCACACCCAATATAGTTTAACATGATAATTATACATTAAAGATAGTTAATTGATAACAGTTTATATGAAAACAATAACAAGCTAATGCTGACAGTGCTCATGCCAAGTCCACCTAAAGTGAATAAGAAGACTTGCTTTAAATGTTTTCAAAACTTATCACAACTGATAAGATTTCTAATAATAATAGTGCAGCTAATCAAACTTAACTTGTACCTAAAAATATTGTTGTAATAAGTAATAAATAAGCTTATATTTATTCGACTACATACTGTGACGTCATCATTGTGATTTAGTCATTTTGATGTCATCATGAGTTCGATTAATTCTTAATAAACAAATATTTACTAAATTGTAAAGCTGTCGAAGCAAAAACTGGTAAAATTTCCTCGTAGCCAGTAACAGGAATAGTAAACAACAGGTATGCGAAGACAGATAAATGAAGCAATTTCGATGTAAAAAAGTAAAAACAGTAATAAAAATAATTATATTTCTGATAGCTAATAAGTCAGTTCCGGACATGAATCATATCAGGTTATTTATCAACATATTATAATGTTGAACAACAGATTCCGATGTATATTATTTTCGTATAATTTCATTTTTTTTTGAAATGACGAGAATAACAAAAGTTAACTAATCTCTACTAATATTTGCGATCCTAATGAGGATTGAAAGCAACAGACCCACCAAGAGCACAGATCCTGAATATGGGCTCAAAAAGGCTATGTTGATTTTTTAGGTAATAGGTAATATTTTTTCTTTTTTCTTCTAGGGAGTGGAATTATTGCAAAAAATAGGAACAACTGGTTAAATAACAACAAATGCCCGGACCAGGCAGACAAAAGCAACATATCTTCAAACTAAATTCTAAGGAACCTAACTTTTTATTTTTCTCAACTATCAAATGTTAAGAGCCTGGAAAAATGTATGTCCTCATTTAGCTTTTACAGAAACTTAAAATGATCCTTCAACTGATTAATTTCTGTACATAAACCAAAAAATTATAAACTCGCAAGCCCACTCGTTGAAAATATTTTGTATTGGTGGTGAAAATATCTTGGTATGACCAGTCCAATTTACAATTACCATCGCTTGCTAGTGAATTGAGGTCTGATTTTCGCAACTTGGTTTGAGTGGTTATGATGAAAATTCGACTGCAAAGGTAAACACTCGTTATAGGACACTCTCGAATATCGATTTAGCTGCTTCTTGTGAAATACTTGTTCGTATTTGTAGAGTAAACGTAGTCGCAAAGAAGCTTCCTTGGCGATGTTGCTGCGATGCTGTTTGTACGAAGTAGTGTTAAATATTTCAGTGTTTTTTTTACATTTGTAGTTAAGGATCTAGATTTCGCTGACATATTAGCTGACGATCAGCCTGTTAATGGATGTTTTTGTAGCAAGTTTTAATCCGTAAATTTTAATGCTTGGCCTGAAATAACCAGAGCTATAAAGCGAACATTAAAAAAAGGCTTTACAAGGGGTTTGGGTTTTATACCTTCTAAACCAAGGTCTGTTTAACATAATGGATGTTCGTGGTTTAAAGCTTCTGAATCGTTGACTCGTTTAAGAGTTGAATTTATTCATTTAAAAGAGCATAAGCATAGTATAATTTTGCTATTTTTTGCAATTGCAGAATGTTAGAGTGTGAAACCACTGAACACTCCCTTATACGATAGCCTTTGTTAAATGTTATTACTCCTCCCTGATAAACTAGTTGAAATAAGTGGATATATTTCAAATCTTTCTGATACTACCATGGTGCGTATCTTTATATATATTTTATGGCGATTAAAAATTTCAAATTGACATTAATCTATCAGTTCTTAAAAATGCTATTTCTTTTTTAAAAGCATCAGAGGGAATTGACTTTCCAAATTGGCTTGAATGCTTTTCCCATATTTTCCTTATTTTCATTTCACTGGTAGTTGAGCTTGTCTAACAACATTTATGTTTTGTTTACTATTTCATTTTATCTGATTTGTCTCTTTTTTGTAATTATGCTCACAAATACTACAAAAAACAATTTAATGCTCAAAAATGCGAAATCAAAACAAGAAAAAAATATAGATATATATA
>JAUZNK010031533.1:0-35484 GCA_035046665.1 Euphysa ruthae
GCCATGTGGTTAAACAATCCAAGCGGAAAACAACTGTTACAGAATATCCTTGTCATTATATTTTATTTCTTTTACTTATGGTAAAACTGACCCATTATCTTCATTAATGTTGATTGAAATCTGCCTTGTCAGCAATTGCTTCAAAAAATGTGATTGTTTGCTGTAAAACATATTTAAGAGCCTTAAAATGCTCACATTTCTAGTCGATGGGTAAAATCATGATGAAATTTTGGACCAAGGTTTTTATAATTGGATGCTTTTTTTAATGCTAACCTACTTAAGGTAATATAAGGACCAAATTCCTTTATTGTGGAGCCAGAAACTAGGAGATTTGCGAGCCAAGAAAAACTTAGCCGTGGTGGCTAAGTAGAAAACGTTATTTGTAAGTATAAATTATGTTGAATTTTAGATCTTCACGAGACTCGGAAACTGTACACTTGGCAATGTTTCTCGGCTTCTAATTAATTATGAAGGTAGATGATCTTTTAACTCATTGCTCTTTTTTGGTAAATCTGCTCATTTAAGTTTGCTCACTTTTGTCTTTGATCGCTCCTATCTTTTAAAATAAAATTTAGAAAAATATAAAGGCAGAAAACCAGCAATTCTTATTTTTTTGTACTAAGCCACAATATACCCTATTCAATCTTTCTTTTTTTTATGGAAGCTGTTTATGGAATCTTTTTTTCAAATTTTTTACGAAAAAAGGTATTTTTAGATCCATCTACCTTAAATACTTGTTCTATTATGCCTGAAAATTATGTTTTGCAATAACTGTTGAACTTGTGTTAGATACATACTTGTGTGTTGGTATTAGTTGATCATAGAACTCAATTTAGGCCATATAATTTTCCTGAGAACCGGACTCAAAAATGTTTCAAATTTTTTATTAAAACTAATTTTTGTTAAAGTTCTAAAAATCTTTAACTTAGAATGAACATTTTTACAATCCAATATTTTCTTTCATGATTTCCCTACGCAAAAAATCAAAATGCGTTTTTTTTGGGAAATTCTAGTGAGTTATCTAGTATCTATAAGGCTAATACCATCTGCTTGTCTGTCCTTGCTAGTTCTAAATACGTATTTTTTTTGTTTTTGTTTTTTTTAATTAAGTGTCAATGAGTAAAATTACAAAGCAGGGTTTTGAACAAAACCCTTTTTAGATTCTTAGCTTTTTTTTTTGAGTAAATACGGCATAAAAAAAGCAAAAAAAGCATTCTCTTAGAAAAATATAAGGCTACAAAATCTATTGGTGAAATTACGTAGTAGAGTTTGTATAAATTCGTTAGTATCTATTTTCAGATTAAATTTAACTTTGATCAACAAAAAGTTTTAGCATAACTTTAAGTTTAAATGTTTTGCTCATATTTCCAAATAGGAAGTATTTGCTAAATAAAACCAAAATCCAATTATTTTTAATTGTTATTTTAAGCAAGTTTGGAGTTTATATTTTTCTGTTCAAATTTTAATTCATGAGAATTTTTGCAATAAGAGTCTATTCCTTTATTCTTTCCTGCCAGGTAAGTGTTTGGTTGTTTTTAATGTTTACTTTTTTAACTGTTCTTTTCAAATTTTATAAATTTCATTTTTTTGAAATAAAGGCTATCTATATTATCATTTATTATTATCATTATTGCTGTTGTCATTGTTAATTAATATTTTTGTTATTTTTATTGTTATTATTATTAATATTATTATACTATTTGTTATTATTTTTTATATTATGTTTTTAATATTACAAAAAATTTTTCATTTTCATAATGGCTCTGCGCTCTCAAACTTAACCTCTGTGTGTGTGCATCATTGTGTGATATTGAAATTTTAAGTAATATAATAAAAACTTTTTTTTTTCTTAGCAAATATTGACAACTTAGTGCCATAGTCTTATATTTTTTTTTCTGCATTCAGCTTTATGGGTACAAAGCTAACAGATTTTTAAAATTTTAAATCACGACTAAAAAACTTATTATGAAGCTGCTTTGCCTAAGTTGAACCGAAAGATAGCAGATATTTTATATTGAAAAAAAGAAACAAACAGCTTCTCAGTATTTTCAAACCTTTGATTTTTAATTATTCAAAATTTGATTATTGGAAAATTCTTATTTTTTTAATAAATGAGGTTTGTTATTACAAATTTAGATCTAGATTTAAATTTGTTTTTTTTATATTCTTCTAGAGATCTGTTCATTATTTTTTGTTGTATTTCTTATTATGGAGCTTTTTTTTTTGGTAGTGTGGGTCCAACCTCTCTTTTCTTGTTTATTGCATAGCTAACAAATCAAATGCATTGTGAAAAATTATTTCGCTTTTTATGGATTTATTAGCATTCAAATAATTGACATAATTAACATTTTATTGAATTTAACTGCCATCAAATTTTAAAAACAGCAGAAATTAATGGAAAAAAGGTGAAAGGTTTACCCGTATTATAAGGTATATCAAAAAATAAGGCTAATTGCTTTGATTTTAACGAGATGATGATCAAAGACATAGTCTACTGTAAGCTTTAACTAGAGGTTATTTAAAAAGGGAGGCTATATATTTTTTTCAATTAGTAGAATTTGGATTGGAAATTACACAATAATTGCCATCAGTGGTTAATATAGGGTGTGTTTAATCAGATTTTTACTAAATAAATTTTCCTAAGAACAAGCAAATTTAACAAAATTGGTATAAAAGGAAAAAAATTGGCATACATGTTGTAGTTCTTCTGTGTTCAGTGTTATGCTGATATTCTATTTCAAGACATTGGAGCTGAAACCTACATATCAGCTGTTAGTATTTTTCATCCAAAGGCGTATTTGTTAAATCGTATTTAAATATCAGTTCTGGTTAGTTTTGTTTTTTTTTTTTAGTTTTTTTTGCATGCGTAAGTTCAGATTTTGATTTCATGAGTCGTCAAGATGTGTGTGCTCAAAAATTAACTTATGTACATCTGTCCAGAAAGTAACCTATTTACATGTGCCCAATAATCAACTTATTTACATATGACCAGTACGTAAGCTATTTACGTGTGCCCAAAAAGTAGTTTATTTATTGGACATGGCAACACTTTTAGATTTTTGGCTGAATTGCTGATTGAAAATAGTGTTATAATAAAAATTTATTACTCTCAGCCACATTAGACATTTATAGAGCTGACGATATTTTTTTTGGTTTTCCTTGAACTCAATAGGTGTTTGGTTTTATTTATTATTATTTTTCTGTCATTAGGATGCTCAGTTGTTCGTAATTTTCCTAATTGCAACGTGCCAACAACTCTTAGTAAGTCTTCTTATTATTATTATGACAGCAATTAAACCAAAATAATCTGATGCTTTATTAAGGTCACATCCATAGAATATTCTCTGATTAATAAATCATCTAAATACCTGATCTTAGTTTGTTCAAAAAATACCGTTAGAGAATATAAATTAAACTGAAAGTTAATAACAAAAGTTAGTTCATATGCAAAATTTCTTAATTTCGGAATTTCCATGAAAGTTTAAAATCAAATAGTATAATAAACAAGAAATCATTTTGTTTTTAATTTATCGCTTTTTATTTTTTGGTAGAAATATGTTATTTTATATAAGTTTTTCTTATTCATTTTCTTATGTTGTATTTCTTCAAATTATTAATTTAAAAATATAATATATAATGCATTGTATTTGAAAATTTATGAAAGTTATATTTACTCTCTAATTAATTAATTAATGTTATAACAAATTTTTAAAAATTTAGTTCACCAAATAAAAAATCAATTGACCACTGACTGAGAATGTTTTATTTCGCTTTGCTCACTGCAATAAAGCAATTTTTTAAGATAACAAATCAGAAACAGATCTAACCAAAAAATTGGTTTATTCTCTTTTTAAATATATTCCATTTCTTATACAATTGACTCATAAAATTATTTTTTACTCCTAAAAAGCTGTAGTATGGGCATTGTGGAATAGGATAGTCAATGAAATTTCACCATCCAACCTCCTGACCACAGTGAATGATTTATATATTTAATGCTACAGTAGACCTTATTTTAGCATAAAGGTCAGAAGCTTGTTTATTGAATATCAAAGTGCACAAGTCTTGATTGCACTTTAATAAATATACTGTATCATTGCCAATATCTTGATTGGTTGTGACATGAAATATGGTTAGAAAACATAGGTAATCTGATTATTTTACATTCTTGGCAAAAAAACCTATTTCAATTCAAAGGTTGCTGTTTTCAATCATAAGGTGAAATTATATCTTTCTGAAACTTTTGAAACTGTTATCACTTGCTTAAAAAGAGGGCAACAAGAGGAACATCCTGAAAAAATATCTAAAATTTCAGAAATAATGTTTGAAAAGCTGAATGTTCAATGTCTTTTGTTATCATGTTTTTTATATTAGCCTAAGAATTTAAAATTGGACAGTTAGTTTATCTATGCTTCTGCCTAGATTTTTTGAGGTTTATTTGTGTCAATTTGTGCATTTTATTACTTCTGGGGAATTAATATTTTTGCATAATTATTTGTATAATATTATTTATAATATTATTTAAATAATTATTTATAATTTTATCCTTATTGTCAAATGTTAGTGAGCAGAGAAATGATATAGAGAGGAACACTTCTTAGATCAGGCCCTGTCAATAAAAAAATGCGTAATAATGTCTGCTCTATGCTTACAGAATATGTCAGGTTACCCGAAGCAAATTTCTGACCCTACATGTATTTTTTTAGAGCCAACTGATGCCCCTTTATCTAAAATCAGTTTAAAAATTGAAAGTCAGTACTGTTCAGACTACAAGAATTCAACCTGTTTTAGCGGCACTTCAAACATTCCATGTATAACTTGTAACATAACCTGTTTTAATATTACTGTTAAATGGAATGCACCAAATACTTCATCTACTATTCAATATTACACAATGCGATATGGAATTGCAAAGAAATTATTTAATTCTGGTCTTGTCGTTTTTCCTGGCGCTGATGAAGATGAACAGCTTAACCTTCCATCAGTAAGTATAGAGATTCACTTGAATTGTGTTAAGATTAATAAATATTTGTTTTTGATGTTAAAAAAAGCTATATATTCTTAGACTCAAAGCAAGTTTTTCCAAAATTTTGCACAAAGATGTAAGCATGTAAATGTATAAAAATTATCGTTTTAGATTTTTGGCCTAACATGATGGTTCATGGATCATGGGAAGAAATCCTATGACCATCTAGCGAAAATTCTTTTTTGGGAGCATGGATTTGATTGAATTAATGTTTTTTGACTTTTTTCTAAAAGTTACACTCTGATTATATTGAAACTTTGGATTTTGTTAGGAAATATTAAAATGCTAGAACATTTACAGTATATCAGCCATTTTGAAAATGCTCTTGTGCCCAGTTCCCAGGACCCAAAACATTTTAAGCCGTATATTAGGACTGTCAGAGAATCTCTTTGCATGAAGTTTAAGGACCATCGGAGAATCTCTTTGTATGAAATTGAAGAACCATCAGGGAATTTTTTTTGCATGAAGTTGAAGAACCATCTGGGAATCTCTTTGCATGAAGTTGAAGGACCATCAGGGAATCTCTTTAGATTTAGATGTTAAACTTAAATTTTATACTGAAATATGACTTCACTCTGTCTATGAGCCTTTAATTTGGATCAAAGGTTGATAGATAATATAAATGCTATTAATTCAATGAATATTTAAGCTGTATAACGAATGCACTAAGATTTGGCTAATTGGTTGATATAACATTTAAAAAGAAATCTTTAAAATAAAAAGAAATTTTGAGGATCTAATTATTTGATTATTTTAATATTTTAACGTGGGGTCAACTCCAAAACAAATAGTTTTTCAAACTAATTTATGATAGAAGGGCCAACAGGTTTGTTTCTGGTGTGCTTGAGAAGTTTTGGTAAAATTTGCTATCTTCAGAAAATTAAAAGAAAAAGTTGGAAAAATTTAAAGCACCAGGGGCATCGATCCCCATACCTCTCTCATGCTAAGCAAGCGCTTTGTCATTTGAGCTAGACCTTCACATCAAAGTATGTAAAAAACAATATTTTATGATATAGTGCTATTTACCCGTTGTTTAAAAACGTCAATCAAAGACGATATCGATGTTTAAAACCCACCAGTTAAAATCTTTAAAATATCGATATTGTTCCATCAAGTTGTTTTATAGGCTTCTCAAAAAAGTTTTTTTTGCATAGATACTGATCTACATACCAGTCTATTTTTTTATAAGAGGTAGAATTTCCTTTAGAATCAATACATAAAGGTTTGTGAAACATGACAAGCTTGTTGGTAAGCCAAAGTTAAAAATTGCTAAATTGGAAAATAAAATGCTCAAATGAAAACAAAAACTTTGCGCTAGCTGGGAATTGAACCCCAGCACAAGAATTGGAACCTTGTACGTTACCACTACATACATTTCCAGCGCATATGAGAATCATCATGATTCCATATAATATATTTATATTTGTATCTGCAGAAAAAATCTGCAATAGAATTGAACAAACAACAAATTTTCTTACGCTACCAGTGATTAATATACAATAAAGCTGTAAATAGAAATAAATTCTCTACAACATGGCCGTATATGTCACATTTTTGGGGCTAAAATTGAGAAGCCGATTTAAAAAAAAAAATGGTTGATTTATTATTCTTTTATTTTTAATATATTTTTATCTAAACAAATTAATAAAAGCAGGCATTCAACACATTTCTTTCTGCGTGTATTTACAATGTTAACTAGTAATAAAAAAAAAAGAATAATATACAACATACACTCTCAGTTTCTAGGTTTCCCTAATTACTTTTTGCAAGCACAACTACAAACGTTATACACAAATACAAAATTTTGTATCCTGGAATCGTACCACCCTGAAACCAAAAAATTCCATATTAGATCATGAAAATTATTGATAGCATTTTCAACAAAATTGTTGACCTGTCATTATTATTGGTCGTTGAAATTTCTTTAAAAAAATCAGATTGACAGCTATTAACACCTCTTTTTTATCTATTTTTTTTTTTTTTTTTGAAGTTAGTTTCTATCTATCAAAATGATAGTTGCTGAAATTTGTGGTTTGCATCAGCAAAAAATCTGGTCTTTTTTTTTCACTAACATCAACACATTAGATCTGAAACAGAACAAATGGTCATAATAGGTTTTGAATGATTGATCTAAAGAGTCAAAAATATTGTTAACAATGAAAGATATGAAACTCATTTGAAAATGTATAATTAACCAAGAAAAGCAAAGAACTGCATTATTAAATCATTATTAAAAATTAGACTCTTTGTCTAATTGTATTTTGAATAATAATTCTCCAATAAAAGATACAACAGCTATTGAAAAAGTAAAACATAACATACCTGTTAATACTCTGAAAGCAGTTTAAAATGAGATTTCTATTGTTCTCTGTAATTTGTTTAATCTTTCTTTTGAATCCGGTGTCTTTCCTAATAAAATCATCTTCAGTGTTACCACTTTTTTTTAAAAAGGGTCAAAGTAGACTACAACAATTGTAGACCTATTTCTTTGCTATTTAATATCAGCAAGCTTCTCGAAAAACTTATGTACTCTTGTCTCTATAGTTTTTTTTAATGTTTATAATTGTTTAAATTATCTTCAATTTGGTTTCCGTGCTAAACATTCTACATCTCACTCATTGGTAAATATAATAACTAATAAAAGAAGCTTTTGATAATGGTCTTTTTGCTTGCGGCACATTTATCGATCTCCAAAAAGCTTTTGACACTGGTGATCATAATGTTCTGCTGGCGAGTCTAAAACATTATGGCTCTTGTGGAAAATCGATTCATTGATTCCAGTCCTATCTATCCAATCGTAACCAATTTGTCTCTATAAATGGTTTTGAATCTTCTCGATGTGCAATTACTTGTGGTGTACCTCAAGGATCTTTTCTTGGTCTGTTATTATTTTTAATTTATATTAAGGACTTTAGCCATTTGGTAAAACATTCAATTGTTCATAATTTTGCTGATGGCACTAATTTTTTATGTATCAATAACTTATTAAGGCTGCTGTGTAAGAAATTTAATTACGATCTTTGTGGTTTAGTTGATTGTTTAAATGCTAATCTTATGTTTTTAAATGTTGATAAAACGGAATTCATTATATTCAAAACTCAAAGGAAATTAGCCAACTTTGGTATAAAAATGAAGCTTAATGGTAAACGTATTTTTTCCAAGTTCTTATATAAAATATCTTAATAATAATTTTTCATGGAAACCTCATGTTAATGAACTTTTTAAGAAACTTAGTAGGTCTGATAGCATGCTTTGTAAAGTAAGAAATTATGTTGATAAATTTTCCAATCTCACTTAAATTACTGCTGTCAGGTCTGGGATTAATACAGAGGCCATCACATTGATAAAATTCTTTCACTTCAACGGTGCTCTCTTAGAATAATAAATTTTCAAACTTTTCGATCTGACACTTCTGCTGTATTTTTAGAATTTTGCATTCCTGCCTTTACTTCTCTTGTCAAAATTGCTAATATAATGTTTGTTTATAACTCTATCAAATTATGAATTCTGTCTGTTATTTCAAACTTCTTTATTAAAAGTTGTACTTTTCATGACTACTCGACAAGTCAGGCTGTTAATGGTAACCTGATTCCCAAATTTAATAGGGTTACTTACGGTAAGTATTCTATTAAGTATCAATTTATTGCTGAATGGAATAAATCATTAAATTCTCTTGATAATATTTGTTCTCAAAAATACAGTAATAGAGGTTATAATTTTTTGTTACATAGCTGAACAGAGTTCAGTTTTACTATTTGGTTAAAAAATTGTTCAGTAATTTGTAATTTTTCATCTTATATGATATTTTCTGTTTTTTTTTTTAGGTTAAAGGGTACTGGCAGGTTGGGGTTGTGGGGTAGGGGGTTATTTTATTCACTGTTTCAATTTAAAATTTTTGCACTTTCAAGTTCTGTAATGTCGCATCCAGGATTTTTTGTTGGTTTGTGTTGTGTTAGTTTTATTTTTTATTTCTGGTAATGACTGGAAACTTTTTTTTTTCTGGTTTGTTTTTTTCATTTTAGGGATATTTTACTATGAAAGGGATTTTTAGAGGTTTGCTTAATAAAGGAATGATTTTTGCTTATAAAAGATCTAAATTCATTTTTCAAAAATTTCGGAATTAACCTAAGGTGTTAATATCAAAGAGCATATTTATCGTTCAAATATTAATTTTAAAAATTTTATTCTAGAACACTACATCATATTCTTTGGATAAATGCACAACTAAAGATATCAAATTTGGAGTACAAGTACGAACTAAGAAATTCATATATCATCTTTGAAATTGACATGAACTACTGCCAATAGTTGGCAGTACCCTATGAATTCAATGATTCAGATTTTTTAGAAATATTTGTGATATTGGACCTGATTAAACCCAAATAGGTCAAAAAGCTTTTCTAAATCTTTTTAAAAGTTGAACAAAGCAAGAGGTCTATGAAGAGTATCTGTTGATCCATATGGTAACCTTGCAGGCCCCAAAACGTTTTAAATTTGTTCTGAAAATAATATTTTTCTTAAGAAAACAATTTTGTCAAAGTTTTGAAAATTTCTGATTTTTTTTGCATGCTGATTATTTTCCGTACCTCAACACATGTTAAATCCTTGTGTGCTTATTCTTAAGTGCTTAGAAGTTTTCTATGATATAAAAAGAGCTGCAACTCTACTGAAAATTAGAATTTTCTATTAAAGTGGAGAATTCCTATTGCATGGTTGCGTATAAATATTGGTAAGAATCAATTTTATGGTCAAAATAACTGAATTAATATTCTTTCTTATTTTTCTTTTCTATGTGTTTTATTTTGTAATGTGATAAGCCCAAGAGTCTCTTGTTCATTTACTTTATTATTGTCATCTTCATCATCTTCTTCATTATTGACATCATTATAATTTTCATCATTCTTGTTGTCATCCTCTTAAAACTTTAGAGTGTCTTTTAGATTTCAACCCGAGTTGAAATAAAATTCAGATTACATGGACCTTTCATATATTTCAACTCGATTTGATAATGATATCCACAATATTTAGTGCAAAAGTCAAAAAGATTATATAAAAACCAAAGTATAATCTGGAATATGAAACAGACCAAACTGTGGTTATTTTTCTATATATATGGCGGAAAACCAGATTTCAGGAAGCTTATATAATATGCAGGTTGTGTGGTTTGGGTTTGTAGATAGTGACAAAACTCACGCCTGAAATGAAATGTATAAAAATTTTCAATCCATTGCAAGTTCTCTCCCGAAACGTAGCCGTAAAAAGTTATTAAAACTAATGACATAATAATTTCTTTCTCAACATGATGCGACTGAGTTGACAAACCAAAACAATTTTAATAAAAGGCATAACTTTACATTTGTGAAGAACCAAACATGTAAAAGCGGTTAGAGATCACTATAATTTACTAGCTTGCTTTAGTTCTTTAACTTAGGGCTTTTTTAAACACTTCTATCAGTCCTTTTAAAATTTTTTGGAGACTTATTATCATATTATGCTAATACCTTTAGATTCCTGGGATCCATTCAATTTTTTCTGTTCTTTCACAAAATAATTTAATCTTTAAAATTATAGATTTTAATTGTTATCAATTTAGTTATTTGCTAAAACTGCAACAGGAGATCCTAAAATCCGACCATTCAATATTCATGGTTATGCTATTCAACAGCTTAATGGTAAAGTATGTTAACTGTTTTTTTTATCTCCTGTTTTTTAGGTGTAGGGACTTCAAAACATATCAAATGGAAAAAAAAACTATTCTTAGCAATAAGCAATAAAAAATTTCCAGGATATTTTCCAGGAACAGAAATGTGCCACATTTGAAATAATTCTAAAAAAATATTTTACATTCAAAAGTCTACCTTTGAAAAATAAGATATCACAGTGGTAACAAGGTAAAAGAGCGTCTTTTTGATGATTATTTTATTTTGTTTTATAATTGTAATATTTTAATAAGAAAACAAAACTTAATTTTAGTTTTTTAACAGATTTGATAAAATCCAGAATTTAAAACCTAACAAATGATAACTACTTTTTGATACAAATATGACACGAGGTAAATAAAATAGTGTGAATTTCAATTCGTCAAAATCGTGATTGCCCCAAGCTTATTTAAAAGGTGTAAATCCTTATTTTCCAATATATACATTTATACAGCTATGTCCACACCCAACTTAACCTATGTTCTTCTTTCTGAATAAGTTTTGAATTAAGTTTTTTTGCGATGGTTTCCACTTTTCTTTTTGTTTTTATTTCCATGACAGCTGGTAATTTATTTTAGTTTTTTAAAATTCATGATGGAGGCTTACTACTAAAAGTTTCTGATAGCTTTTAAGGTTTAGTTTTCTTGAAAATGTATTTCTATTGTGTGGTTCTAACGTAATACAAATATATTTTTATGTAAAGCTTTGTAAACTGAAAAAAATTGGAGGGTAATTACACTGAATTTCCAAAAGCATAAATTGTTTTGAGGAATGTTTTTATAGCACATAAATTAATTGTAAGTTTCAAAACTAAATATATACACCTATATATTACGTCTGATTTTGCAAGCTTGCCTTGTAGCAAGATAATAATAATGTAATAATTAAGGATAAAATATATTCATTCTATAATTATTGATATTTTAGTGATTCCTAAAACAACTTACGCACCTACAACTATTTCTTCTTCTGGTGTACCGAGAAAAGGTAATCTTATAGGAATATAGGAATATTTTATAAATATTTCTATAATTCATTATATGTATGTATTATTTTTTAAAAACAACAGTTTTGTTATCGCAATACTTGTTATACTATTTTCTCCCTTTTAATCTTATAAATAGTCAAATAAAATTTAACGTATTGATCTTTGAAAAAGTATGAGATGCACCATTTTTTTTCTCAGATAAGAAATATGAGGATATTGTGAACGAAGAATTAAAAGTTAAAGTTTCGTGAAATTTATATTTATATTATATTTATAATATATATATGTTAATATATATATATAAATTTATATTTATATATAGTCTAGGCACGATATCTGTAATTGGCCTTATTGTAGATGTGAGCCTATCCTTCTTCCTAGGATCATGGTGTATGTGCACTTGGGCTTATTACCAGCGATCCAGTAAATTGAGGTTCCCCCAGGGTAATGAAGAACTGCAAGGCTATCACACAAAGAATACCCTTAGATCTAATTAGCCAAAGTTCCCCAAATTTTTAAATAGCAGTGCCGGCCCCTGCAGATAATGGGTACGAAAATGTGTACCTTGGAAATCTATATGCATAAAAAAATAAGTAGCTTCCCCCCAGTATTAGTTCTTGTAGGCTTTGGGTAAGAACCTTCAAATTTTAATTTTCAAAAATGTAACAAATAAATTTCCCAAAGTAATAAACATAAAAATATTAATTAAATAAGCATAAAATTTCTTTTTCCGGTATCTGTAATTTTCTTAAAAATATTTTAACTTAATTCATAAATAGTTGCCTTGTTATTTAGGACTCTTTTTCAGCTCCCAGACTGAAACCAATCTGGGTTATGTCTAATATATGTGTATATTTAGTATCAATAATCCTGTAAAATGATAAGTCCTACCCATTGAATTTACAATTACTGAATCAATCTTTTTCTCTTTTCTAAAAATTGCATTATTTGTTTCCTCAAAAGCTGGTATTGATAAAATGAACTTTTCTGCATAATAGCTGTTATTTGTTTTTGTCTGTCAATGATCTTTCAGTCATGTATATACTTATAAATTTAGATATTTTCAGAAGCATTGCTTGTTTAACATTTACAGCAATTTTAACGTTTTGATAAATAATTCAACTCGGCTCTTAATAAAAAAACCGTGTACATAGCTTGAGAGGGGTAAACTTCTAGAAGTTTCTTAATCATAAATAAGAGTTTTATATAAAATATTGATGCACTAGTTAAATAAATATCTTAGGAAATTGAAAGCAATGTTTTTCATTTTTTCAAATAATCTTTTTGCATTTCTTAACATGTAAATGTAGCAGTTTTTTAAAAATGAAATTGAAAATAATGTCAATGATATCACTGAGCTTCAAGAATCATTTCTTCTGCTTATTAATTAATAATTAATTAATTAATAATTAATAATTAATGTTATTAATTATTATAATATCAAGCTCAGCTAACTTACTTGAATTTAAAATTTATTTTGAGAATAAAAGAAATGTTTCAATGAAATGAAGTACTCCATTTTAAAAGGAAGTTATTTTGAACTATATTAGACAATCAAATTTGGATGGATTTGCATTGAATTAAAACTTATTTACCTTTTTAATCTTTTGAGACAAAGTTTCTGTTATTTTCCCTTGAAATTCTAATGTATTCAACTCTGTATCCAACCAATTTTAAATCTCTTTCCAAATAATAGGTAGCAAGCTTTCCATCTTGAATGTGATTTAATGATTTAAGCCCTGTGATGCCTGTTGAAAATGTGACTAATGATATTTATTGGTTACCCACATTAACATAACAACCTTCCTGCCTAACTCAATTCTGTCATAAAAACTTTGTTCTTAAACCATACCCAACGCTAAATCCTATTTACCCGTGATTCTCTGCAATAGAACCCTATCCAAACTTATTTTACCATGAATCCCAGTCTTGAAACCCATCCAGTCCTACATTCAAACCAACCTTAAATCCTACTCAGCCATAAATCCAAGTCAGCTATGAATGCTACACAACCTCAAACTTAATCTACCAAATCCAAATCACTTATGAACGCTACACAACCTCAAACCTAACCTAGCAAATCAAAGTCAGCTATGAACGCTTCACAACCGCAAACATAACCTAACAATATATTCAGACCTAAAACCTAATCCTTTTGGCAATTAGAAATGCTACGTTTTTTTACCTTGTCATAACAAATAAAAGTTTTCAATTATCTTTCAAATGGCTTTTTTTGTTTCTAAAAACTGAATTTTACTCGCCCAGCTAAATCATGAAAATTTCTAACTCAAAAGTCACTGATTCAAATTTATTAATTGTTGTCCTTAATTATGCGATAAAATGTATATATTAGGTTTTGCGTGGATCAATAATTTATTTTTATAGTTGAAGCATCAAGCGCAAGAATAACAGTCTCAATCGTGATCCCTCTAATAATTTTAATTGCTCTCTTAATACTTGCTTGTTTTCGACGGCAGTGGAAGCATAAACATTCATCTCAGTGGAAGTCTGACATTTACACTTTTGAGTAAGTATTGTATATTTTTGTCTTTTTTTACTGGAAATGACATGTTTTTAGGCATTTTTACTTGTCCAGTGAATAAGGGAGTAATAATGTAGAAACACGTGTGTAATTTTTTTTGTAGTTTTTATTACAGTTCTATTACAGTAAGCTTTGAACACTGAGTACTATTTTGGGGAAACTAAAGGCTTATATTTTCAATTTTTACCCCCATGTTGATAAATATAGTAACTATACTCATGGCGCGTACAGTAAAAAAATAATTTAAGTTCTGCTATTTGTACCCCATGTATTTTAATCAGTATTTCCTGCCAATTCAATGATTCATGTTTATTTTAATGTCATATTAATGCCAAACATTTTATCTAAAAATAAATAATATGCTATGCTTTCAACAGATGGAAATAGTAAATAAAAGACATATAAATAGTTTTAAACAAGTAACTAATCTCATAACCGCCCCATAAATATATTGAGTTTTCTACCCTTTGAGAAATTTTTTTAACAAAAGAATTTTTATTTTGTTCTTTGACCTTTAGATTTTTTCATATAGGGCACATTGTAACTAATTCGTGACATAACCCATTTAATGCTGAGTAAGATATACAGTTAATATATTTTAAAGACTATCAGAATTATATCTGTACACACTGATCTATGGAATCCTTAAAAAGGATTTTTAAATATATTTTGGGCCACTGAATTTGGAATACATTAGATTTTAAAATATTTATCTGTTTTATAAAAATCATAGAAAAAACATTCATATATTCGATTTTGATAACTTAAAAACATGTAGTTTATAGTCTATTCACATTTTTTGAAAATATAACCTTTACACCTTCATCACATCAGTCATTGCATTGTTACTCAATATTGTCATGCTCAATTTTTTGAATGAAGCGTGCAAATTTGATTTCAATTAGAGTATCAACCAAAAAATAATACTGATTTTACCTCCTAATGCATTATTACCTTATCTCTATTCCCCTCTGTCTGCTTTTCATACTACCACAAATATTGACAAAGATTAATACAAATTTCATCAAAATTTCAACGAGACTCAGTATCCTGTAGTACACTCTCATCATAGCATACAAACTGCTACTTGTTGTACTTCATGTTTTATGCACCCAGTGTGAGTCTGCCGTTTGCATTCCACGTAATATCGATGAGTCTGTATCAAATTTACTGAAGTAAATCTGTAAATATTTTTCTTTACAATAATGTCAAACATACTAAAATATTTACAGAATTGATATTAAAACTTATGAATTGTTTAATGGGATCTTTTTGAAGTGCTCTTACCTCCCACTTTTTTTCAAACACCTAGGCCCAGGAACTAAAACATTTAATTTCTTTAAAAAATTCAAATGAAAATTTTCACATCATTATTATCATTATAAACATAAAAATTTGCTTCTGCAGTGCAGTGCAGTGATTCAAGGAAAAACAGCATTTTCTTAAGGAAATAGTATATATAACAGACATACTTAATCACATTTTTACAGATGAATGCCCTTCTTAACGCCATTCTAATTACGTAACATAGGAGCCGAGTCTTCTTTATTGAGGCCACACACTAGCAGGTCTGTTACCCAAGGCTGATGACCACATCATATCCAAATAAATTTGGATATGATGATTTGTCAGACACCAAACTGGTATTTTCCATGTTTCCTAGAAAACCATTACCATAATATGTATAATATGTTATACCCACCACTTAAAAAGTTTTTGTTAAATAAAACAAAATTTGACTATTTTTTGGCTATTTTGAGAATACAATTAGCGGAAGAGTCAGAAAGCTTAAAATAAAACGGGGAAAATTCTTGAAAAAAAATTTTTTTCATTTAGCTTTTTTACATATCCAATCATTCATTAATCACTAGCGCTTTCTTGCCAGGAAAATAGTTAGTTTCAATCCTAATTTAGCTGTATTTTTTTTGTAAATTTGCCATATCTTTTAATTATCATTTTTCTAGCCACTACATGGATACAAAATTAGATCTTGGTGATATAGATGAATGGGAGATATCACCTCAACACCTTGTTCTTGGTGAGAAGATTGGAGAAGGGGCATTTGGAACAGTATACATTGCAACCGTGAAAATAACAACCATTCTTCCTACAAAATATTTTCTTCGGAAACAAAGCTGCATAGAGACGCTAAATAAAGAAACCCAAGAAAACGAAACTATAGCTGTTAAAATGTTAAAAGGTTTTTTGATTTATGTTATTTTATGATATCATGGACTTTTACAGTTCCTGAAGCTTAAAAGATTATTAAAGCTAAAGTTTTACTTACCATTCCGAAGATTTAATTGAAATAAATCGGAATTTTTTTAAATATTAAAAAATTAATAGTAATAATAAACCTAATTTTAGTAAGTGATAAGGAGGAGGTGTGAGAAAGTAAAATAAAACCAATAGTTTTCTAATAACCTTTGAATCCATTATACGATAGCAAAAATTTTGAGCATAAGGTGGGATGATATCCTTACATGAACAAACAGTGCTGGATAGATTTCTAGGTTCTATACAAAATTAAGTCAATATTATCATCATTGCAATTTAAGCAAAGAAAAAATATCTTTTCATTTAAAACATTAAACCATCAAAAATGATTTTTACAATTATTTAGTAATTTTGGCATGCACAACCAATAAAACTTTAGGATAGTTATTAACAGATATGTATATGTAAAAATAATCTTGCCTGAACATAAAATTAAATACAAGAAAGTGACCAAATTTTGTCTGTGTGCAGAATCAAACTTTCTCAAAATGTAGCAAACTTGATGTCCACAAAGCTAAATCTGCGAAGCAATATTTTTTGTACAATACAGATAATTTAAAAGGTCCTTTTTATCTGGATATTATTTTTTTCTAAAAATCTTTAGAACAAGACTGAAACTCTACATTTCAGTGTCATTTATATCCTTTATACTTTATCTTACCCATTGTTAGTTCAGTGTCATATGTTTATTCGCATATTCAAAGAACCGCTTAGAAATATGAAAGCTTTTGCGAAAAATAAGTACACCAGAAAAAGATCAGATAACACCAAATGGCAATAAACTTAAGATAGTAAATGACTTCCGATATTTATAATCGAAAATAGCATCAACAGAGAAGGGCATTAGAACAGGCATTGGGAATGCATGGAGTGCGTTACAAAAATTCATTGTCATTTAGAAATCGCGCTTCAAACGACAGTTAAAGATTAAAATTTTATGAGCTACTCTAGAAACTGTACACTCATATATGGTGCAATAATTTGGACAATTAAAAAAATAACTAACGAGAAGACTAGATGGAGTTCTTAGAGTTTCTTGGTGGAAAACATACACCTCTAAGTCAAATAATTAAAGAAAGAAGGTTGAAATTCAGTCGACACTGTTTGAAAGCCAGGAACAAGGTTATCAGCAAGGTTATACAATGGGAACCAAACATACCAAATGAAAAGAAGAGGAAGATTGGCAAGGACATACATGGTGGTGATGACAACTACGACAACGATGATGATGATGACGACAACGGCGATGATGACGATGTTATTTCATACTTTTATCATTTATTTGTGGAAAAATTTATACTTTTTCTCCAAAAATTGAATTTTAATTTTGTTAAAATTTTTATCTTTTAAAATGTTATTTACTATTTTGTTCTTTTTGAAAATATAGTGCTTGACACGCAGCCTCAAAATAGTCCTAATTTGGAATGACAACCAAATTTGATTTGAAAATGTCAATTCAATTTTTCTAAAAAGGAGAAAATATGTTCTTTTTATGAAAAAAGTTGTTTACCGTAATGTCGGGAGTTCATCGAAAGTAGAACTTATTAAAAGATGACCACCCTCCAAGCCAGGGCTCAAACCACAGGCTTAGCGTATTTAAAGCGTATGACCTACCTCTGAGCCACGTGCTGATTTCAAGGGACTGAATTCCAATCTAATTAGATTTTAATTTCATTTTGGATTACTACAATGCTTTTTAATTTAGATATCGCTAGTGAATCAGAGCTTTCTGATTTTAGAGAAGAGATTGCATTGATGAAAGATCTTGGTTTTCACAAGAATATTGTGAACATGATCGGCTGTTCGATTAGTCAAAAGCCTATGTGTCTTATGGTAGAGTTTATGGAGAATGGTGATTTGTTAAACTACTTGAGAAAAAGGAGATCAAACGTATTTTAATTTTTTTTCCTCTCTTAAAGAGATTAGTCAGCTATTCATATTTTTTTTTTTTTTTTTTACTGGGCATTGTTTGCAGTTTGACATCGTTCAATTACCTCATTGTACCTGTTTTGAATGTCCACACATATACACAGGCTTTAGGCACACTTATAGATCCAAAGAAAATCCCAATACCACACAAAAAATAAATCACAACCAGAGACCTATTTCATTCCCAATATGGCAGTATTCTCTTCACAGAGAGAGCAAGATATCAGAAATGAAATAAAATCTTATCCCTTACTATATAAGAATTACCATAAGTGACGAAGGCAAAAAATCAATTCAGCAAAACTAATATTAGGATCAATTCAGCAAAACTAATATTAGGGGTCAGACGCAGGTTCTGTATGTGATTGGCATTGGACCAAGTTGATTTTACTGCCTGGATTTCCTTCCTATCAACAAACCCTTGGGGGAACCCAACTTTATTCAATCAAAAAACTACCTAGCCACAAATTTTGGTTTAACAAGATGCTATATATTAGTGTAAAAATCATTCAATAAATACCCACCTCAGCTTCCTATTTCAGTATAGTTATTGTTCCATCAATTTTTTTATGAAATAGTATAAGTAAAATATTTGATTGACGTGTAAACTCTTGTTTTATCTAGCTATGCTCCATAAATACTAGTAACGGTGAAACAGTGGGTGAGTTTCTATACACAGAAGCATTCCATGCAGATATAAAGGTATTTTTGTACATTTTATACATTTATTATTTATTACAAAATTATTCAGATAGCTTTTTTAAAAATATTTTGATTTTGAAAATTTGAACTTTTATTATTCTATTATTCTCTTGTTTTCATTGGCTTAAATGTGTTATTCTCTTGTTTTCATTGGTTAAATGTGTGTCCAGTCCATAATTGTCGAAATATTTTTATTAAAATAGAATTTTGATTTCATTTTTCATTTCATTTGCGTTATTAATCTTCAAAACACTTCTAAAATTCCTAAAGATGTTGTAATCTAACTGCACTTGCGATTTCTCACTTGCAAACAATAAAAACAAATAAAGTATGTATAAATATAAGAGTAATGGTCAAAGAAATTTTTGGTGTGCAGATAATGAATACAAATGAAGTTTACACTGAAAAATATCTATTTTTAGTCAGAAAAACAAAATAAGGGTAAATACAATGAAAGGATCATAAACACATCACATGTGCTTAAACTACTTCATTAATACCTTCGTTATGCCTTTATCAGCTGAAAGAACTTTGGTTATTCCTTTGCCAATCAGTATACAACTGACCAGTTCTAAAAAGGACAAAAGGTGTACTTTGTTTGGGGATCACATAGCTTTCACATTTATTTATTCACTTAATGTATCCTCAGCAAGTAGCCCTATACGTGCAATTTTATTGGAAAAAAACTTCACGAGCTTAAATATGACTATAATATTTAGTTAAGTAAACATTTGATCTTTGCTGATTTACAATAGGCCTCCCAGCAGTCCTAAATTTCCTAATTTTTTGAAGATTTTTGAAAATCAATAAATTTCCTAAAATTTAGGAAATTTGTCCTAATTTTCCTATATTTTCCTATATATTCATTGATCTCGATTTTTTAATGTAGGTAGATGATTAGATGATTGTTTAAGAAAAAGTATTGGCCTTGCTTTTTTTATTATTTGTATTATTACATCTCACTATGTATTTGGTATATCTGGAGGAATAACTTTCGAAAGACTGTGGAATAAGTTTATCAGAAAAAAGTCTGACATTATCTTTTACTGATGAAGCTGTTTTAATGCAGGTAGATGAATTGATGATTGTGATTAGATGATAAGTTGAGAAGAATGTTTTCAGATTTACAGATTGCAAAGAGTTTTTGCCAAGGGGAGACAAAAACTAAGTATATAATACAGTTTGGAGTCTCCCCTTATGTAAGGAAACACGTGATTTTAAAGGTCAACCTTTTACGTTCAACCTTGACAAATCTTGACAAATCTTTAACCAAAAAACAGTATGATGGCTATGTTATAATTTTGGTTATTATCAAAGAATATGATTGTAAACAGGTTTACTTTATTTCAATTATATCGTATAAAACATATCTGCTTAATATATGTTAATTATCTTCATTTCAAAATCAAATAAATTTTTAATTTTTATTATCAATTGTCAAAAGCTGTTTTGTGTTGACTCTTTAAAAAGCAATTTTTTACTGCTATTTACTTGTTTTAACTACGCAATAGTTAATTTTGTTCCACGTGAGAGTACTAGAATAATACTGATTATTGAAAAAATCTGTTTTCAATAGAAAGAAAAAGTTATATTATAAGCACCTAAAAGATATGACTGAGATAACTTCTCACTATGTCCTTTGTCAATCTTCTGTTCATTGGTTGACAATGAAATATGTTCTTGTTAGATTAATTGAACAGTGACCAAATTTGAAAGCATATTTTATGACATTTCTTTCAAAAAAAAAATAATTTAATAAAGTATCAAGGAGACAAAACGCTACAAGCGAATCATCGTGGTTTTTGAAAACAAATTAACCCTACCATATTTAGCATTTGTCACCTTTTTAGCCCACCATTATGAAAGTCATTTGCTGAATTCTAATCATAGGAGCCGTTAATGCACAAAAATTTTGTCAACAAAAAAACTTGATGGTGTTCAAGTGTTCAAGCCTGTCCATTGTTTGTTCCTACTAGATTTAAACAAAAAAAATCTAAGTCTAAATCACTCATCAAGTTTGCTAAGTTATTACTATCTGGTATTAATGATAATGAAAAGATTAAGGAGCTCTGATCATCATCTATGAAAAGCTATGGTGTGGCTACTGCTTATCTCCAACAAAATTTGTCTTTCAACAACAAGATAATTGAACATTCACAGTATTTACATCCCGAGAAAAGAAATTATACCGCAGCAAAAAGTTCTGTCCCAAATCTTGCACTCAAACTGATCAAGCTGTTTGGAAAGAGTACGCAAGCAGTATTCAAAACCTCAGTCATACCAAGCAAGATAGTCGACCTCATGATCACAATCCTTAATGTACCAAATCGAGGAAAATCCTCCATCGTTTTTCTTATCTGAGAATGAGTTATCGAAGAGGGAAAAGCACCATCAAAACTCGTATTGGAAGTACGCCCTTGACTGCTGCGGTTTGTTTACTACCAAAGAAGAAAACCCAAAAAGCAAATATGTCAGGTAAATAGCTATTGGCATTCTATCGGGTAGATAACAAATGAAGATGGCATTTTTAAATACCCTCAACTATTTGCTCTCGCCAAAGCTATATTGAGTTTAAGCCATAGAAACTTGTTGCCAGAGGGAAGGTTCTCCATCAATAAATACCTTCTTTCAATCCATGAAAATTTTACCAAAGGAAATACTATCATGGCTTTATGATGAACTGTATTCAGTTTGTTGCTTGAATAATTCAAGATCACAAAAAATCTTTTGCAGTCAAAGGATCATACACACGTTACCAAGCGTACCTTATAAGCTAAAAAGAAAATCAAGGCCGAGCAAGAACGAAAAAAGACTAAGAAGCAACAAGAAAAAGGTGAGCTAGCTGAGAAGGAAAAAAATTGAAAGACCGTGTAATCGTGAAAGAACAAATAGTCAAGGCCCATGCGTTAAACGATATGTTTTTGGAAGAAAAGAGATTTTTAGAAAAAACTCTTGATGAAGTAGTTAACAAGAAGAAAAAATTAGTTAGGCCTTCAGTTATTATTTTCGACAGTTTAAAATTTTGGAAGTTATGTTTTGGTTATAGTGACTTCACTATTCTTTATCTCATGCTCGTGATAAATCTTTCAAAGTTCTGTTCGGTTTTAAAGTCAATTAATATTTTTAGACAGGCAATCCATCAATAAAAATCATAATATTGAATCAAACCAAATATAAATAACACTTGCATGTTTTAATTTCCCGTTTTCTTGTTGAAATATATAACTTAGTGTCTTGAAACCTAAGCTTTTTCACTTTGTTTACATAAAACTTTTTTTGTAATTGAGAAATCAATCAAACTGTTGTTTTTATTTTGTTCTTATTTTGATTGGCATTTCAAAGTTGCTTAGTTTATAGTTGCGATGTCTTAACCTAATCTAACTTTCGTGTAGATTTAATTTTGTCTTTCAACTTATTATTCATTTTACTGACATGTTATTTTGATTTTTTATCTGATTTTTTATCTTTCATTTTGAAAATAACATTGCTATATTACTTAGCTAATGAAAACTATCTATGACAATCTATGTAAAATTTTCATTTATTTATACATTTTAAAGAAGTAAATCAATTGGAGGCTTTGCAATATCAAATCATATTTAATATCAAAATGTTTTAATATTTTGTTTTGTATAGCTGTAAAATCAAAATAAAGATCTCACCCATTTACTTTCATATCTTAATACAATGTTATGTTTATCGTTAAAACTTTTGTTGGCATCTAAAGTAAGGCTAGATAGTTTATGTTGCTAATATATAGATCTGCAATAAAATCACATCTGCATATCCTAATTCTCCTAAATTTATGCCTGTTTTCATCGTAATTTTTTGGGGAAAAATATCCTAAATTCCAAAGTATTCAAGAAAAAAATCTGTTGGGAGGTCTTTTACAAAGAAGCTTAATATGTATTATGCTTTTTTAAAAACAACCAACATGGGAACGTGTATCACAGATGGTTAGCAAAAAAAACTGCTGGAGACTCCTCAATATAAAATTTTATAAAGTTTACTTTTGGTTAGTAAAAGAGTACCTTATATACCTGTATAGGTTATATAAAGTTTGAATTTCATTCAATGGAATGAAGATTTGAAGTATTTCATATGATTTGTTTACCTTTAAAATAACACTGAAGCACCATACTTACTAAAGTTTTAATCGCATGTTTGTACAAGAATCATTGATTTGTAGTCCTTCATGCTTCTTTACCTTGTTGAAGTTAGCTTTCTATAACTTTCTTTTTTTTTTTCATATAGACAAGCACTACAAACCTTTTTCCAAACCAAGATGTACCAACTGTTGACTCTGATTTTAAATCTTCTTTAAATAAAGACACAAGTATTATAACACCAGAAGATTTACTTTCATTTGCATGGCAAGTTGCATCTGGAATGGTTTGTAAATTTTGTTATTTCCCATTCTAAAGTATGCGATTGAATTTTTTAAAAAAATGTTTTAGTTTTACTATGTTAAGTCATTTTTCTAACGTAAAATTTATTGTGATCTCTTTTCAATTTAAAAACCTGCTAAAAATTTAGTGTCCTCGAGTTACATGCTGTTTTAGATATTGATCCTAGTGACAATTTGGAAGATATATAGATTGCTGTTTAAATTAATTTAAATTTTAACTTTTAAGTCAAAATTAAATATATAATATTTAATGAAATGTGCTCTAAATGGGTTCTTATCAATTTGGTATAAAAGTCATTCATGAGATATGAGAGAAAATCTCATCATTTCTAACATTTTTGTGTTACTATAATATAAATTCCTGATTATGTTTCACACATATTATGATGCATTCCGTTTTTTTTCGAAAAAAGAAAAAAAGACTACTTGGTCTCTATTGAATTTACAAAATTTTTAATGGCGCCAAAAATTTATAATCATACCTATATTTATTTTGCTTGAAACCTGCATTGTGACTTAATTATCTATTTATAATCAAGTTCTTTAAAAATCGTCAATATACTCTTAATAAAATTATCACGCTTTGCGTAGTGTTCTCTTTTATATCTGTGAGTGCACTGGCAAATTCACCCTGTATAGTGTAATAGTATAAAAAACTTACATATTCCTTATTTCGTAGTCGGATAGCTCAGTCAGTTAGAGCGTTTGCCTCCCAACTACAAGATCATGGGTTCAACTTATTAAATTAGGGAAATGTGTAAATTCCGCACATTGCAAAAGAAATCTAGAATTTGGTTTATAGAACGTCATACATTTTTACCAATTCTGATTTAATACGAATTGCAGCTATTTTGAAGCTTATGGGAAATACTTAAAATTAAAACAGGTGAATAATATGCCAAACTAATTGTTTAATTCATTGCGAACTTTCATTGATTATTTTTAACTTTGTGTAATATAAGTTATTACCAGATAATTTATTTATGTAAAACAAAAATGAAAATATCTTATCTACCTGAAAATCTTTCACACAAAAAATATGATTCCTCCGAAAAAACGGTTTGAAAAGATTAGACACACGACTGTTATATATAAAATTAGACTCATTGAAATAAGAAATGGGGAGATGCAGGAAGATGAAAACAAAATGAAAAATTTAACTAACTATATTTGTAATAAGAAAATTTAGAGATTTGGAGTTGGGCATAGTATCTTTTACAAATAGTTTTGTTAATAATTCTGATGATATAAGACTTACAACAGTAAGTTTAAAGATAGATGTGCTAGCCTAGCATGTAAGAAGGATCACCGTACTACTAAATCATCATGAGAAAGGCTTGTTGTTGAACTCACTATTTCAATACTTTTCTCGAAGAATAACCAATAAATGTTCATGAAAAAAAGAATGGCGTAGGAGGTTGATAAGTTTGATTATTTATGGGTGTCAAAAACAGAGAAAATCTTGTTTGATTATTTATGGGTGTCAAAAAAATGGTTTTGAACATAGAAATTACTACTGAATTTTGCAGATTTGACTCTAACTGATTGTGTTCGATTATGAACATTTTTATTCCGGAAGAAGATCTGATTGATCTTATCATCGAATCAGGCTCCCATTTGTGGTATGGCAACAATCGATAACGAAATATTTTTGTTTTTCACTCTTGGGTGGATTTGAACACGTTACATTTTCCATTACAATGCAATAGTATCGGAAAATGTGCTACCGCTAAGCCACACTTGTCTTTAGCTCATTAAAACTTTGGCACAAAAAAAATGTATGAGAAATATAATTTGAATTTGAGTCAAATTCTCGAAATAGTTCGATTTCGAGAAATTTGCTTTTGAAAGAATATTTAAAACAGTTGCCATGAACAATTCTATAATAATGTATTAATCCCTGACACCCTCATTAATCACTAACACTTTCTAGACCCTACTATTGATGTAGTTTTGAGCCAGATGTTGCGTTTATAGTTCTTCAGATTGCAATACCTCATTATATTGCGCTGGTTCAATACTTGAAGTATGGTCTTGTTATGAGGCTGATCAAAAATCACATTACGATAATCGAGGTGATATGAAATGTATGCTTTATAAGTTATGTTTTGTGAGGATTTGACTGATATATAAGCATTATTTATTAAAGTTAAGACTGGATTTAAAGTAGTTTTTACTCTTTTTTAAAAAAAATAGTCTGTGGCTTGTTTAAAGCCCAATCTTTAATAATGATTAAAACTTTATTAAAAATTTTAGCAAAATCCTATAATTTTTAAACTTTTGAGCAGAGAGATGTGTCATCAGCAAATACTCTACAAATTGGTTAGATACCGATATCTTTTAGACATTATTATAGACTAGTAATAAAGTGAGTAGGGTTAAAACATGTTAAATTAAAAATTTCCTATCAGTTTTACCTTTCAAATATATTTTATTCAGGAATTTTTGGCTAATACAAATATCGTGCATCGTGATCTAGCTGCTAGAAATATTCTTGTTGGAGCTGAGAAAAACGCCAAAATATCTGATTTTGGTCTAACACGTAAGGTTTCCGATGAGCTTGTATACATGAGTAATAAAAATCGACGTCTACCAGTAAAGTGGATGTCTGTAGAAGCCATATTTGATCAAGTATTTACCAGTTACAGTGATGTGTAAGCATCTTATAGTGTCATTCTATTTTAATGTTTTTTAGTTATAAACAGCAAATTTTTTGTTTCTTCTTTTGCTTTTTGTGTAGGACCTGAAATAGAAATATATAAATTTAATAAGAAATATATAAATTTGGTTTCACCATATTTCAATTACTCGAATTGCTTAAAATTTGGTTGTGTTCTTTATTTTGAAAGGCATTGAGTTCCCATGAATTTTCTCATGTTCTTCCATTGGTAATGCTTTGTTACATCACAATGAATACGTTAATAAAGTTGGTTATACAAAAGCTTCTATTATTTTTAGCTGGTCGTATGGTGTGGTTTTGTTCGAAATAGTGACATTAGGTAAGTTTGTCAATAAATATTAAACCTGTAAAATAAACTTAAATGATTTGTTCGCTGGTTGAACCCATTGTTCCATATTATTAATGTCCGTTTGTTCATCTGTTTTCTTATCCTGCTTATTAATTAAATTTTGAAGATGGTCCTTGTTTAAAAGAAATGCTTTTATGTTAGAATATTTATTTTGGGAAGCAGAATTTCAATTCCAATTTGATACAGATTTACAGAAATCTTTCTCTGTAAAAAAAATAAAATTAGACCATTTAAGAAAATGATTGCATTCGTGATGGGGAGAAAGAAGTCAAAAATAAAAATAAATGAAATCTTACCATTCCAGCAACTAATAGTACTAAATTACTTTTGGCCGAATCCAAGCACTAGGGAATGAGATTGAGAGCAGCTGCTTTGAAATTCTTGTAATAATTTCACTGATTGGTTGGTTTTTAGAACAAGTTTTTATTTTTTTCTCAGGTGTGCTAATTCTGCCATTATAGTATATAGTACCCTTTTATAGACAAAATTATTGCAACGCTTGGCTTACCATTTTGTTTATTTATTTTATACTTAATATATCAAACAAAATGAAAATACTCATATAAATTCAAAGATTTTCTTGTATTCGATGATGATAATTTTAGTGTTAAAGTTTTAAATGATTAGTAGATCCGTGGCGCAGTGGTCTAAGGTAAGTGAAAGGTATGTGGTTCGAACCCACATGATGACTGCGTTTACGATGAAACCACCACCTAATTTCGCGCAAGATATAGCAGAATTTAGATGGTGCATGTCTGTCCTCGTTCTGTATCCCAAATATATATGTATCCATAAAGAAAAGAATAAATATATTAAAAAAAAGGATTAGAAAGAACATTGTATTAGTTGTTTCTGATGCCTCTATGCACAATGTATATGTTGTTAATGTTTTAGGTGGAACTCCCTACCCTGCAATAAACAATCGTGAGCTCCTCAAGCTTATTAAAGATGGTTATCGTATGAAAAAACCTGAAAACTGTGCAAAACCTATGTAAGTCGGTTTAAGTAAAATTTTTTCGCTTTGAATGCCCTGGGAGGAAATTTCGACTTAATCCAGAGTGAACTGAAAAGGGCCAAATTTACGATAGAAAGTTTCATCTTTGTTGTTCGCATCAATTTTTCTCTTTGCATTAGAAATCTTTTTACCGAGAGTTCAGTTATTTTTTTTTGTATTTGTAATTTTCATCTGCAAAATATAATTTTTATTTATTTTCAGTTAGCCTGTTGTAAACTTTTTTAGGCTTATGAGGAATGAGTTGGTCATAGTTATGATATCATAACTTACGCTCGTGAAGCAACTAAAATTTAAACTAGATTTAAACTAGGTTTCATATGCTTTTACTCTTAGCTTTCATAGTGTTGAATTTAAATTTAAAATATTTTTTATCCACTATTTTACAGCTCTTTCTTTTAATCAAATTATATTGTTAATTAAAATATATAATATATATATTTTTTTTTCATTAGCTATGATGTCATGCTGCAATGTTGGAATGAAGATCCATTACAAAGACCAACATTTACGAAGTTACGTGAAATTTTGGAAGAAATAATGGCTGTAGGAACCGATTACTTCAGCTTTGACATCGACGAGACTATAAACTATTACAACGCTGCTTCGTTTAGAAGCGTACCTACCGATGAAGATGATGACAAGTTGGTTGAGGACCTAATGGACAAACCTATGCAAATAAAGAAATTGGATGACCGTTTTGCTATCAAATTAAACAATGAACGCTATACTAACTTGCCTCTTGAAAGTAATCATTCGCTTGTTTATTAGAATTCTTTACATTCATTCATTTATACGATTTTATAAACAGTGGTACTACAATCGTTAATTAGTTCAACGTAGCTCAAAGCTTGAAAAAAGAGGAATTTTTCGTACCGAAAGCAAACACTATCAGTAAATCATTATTGTAAGAAAAATTAACAAGTTTTCTTCTGATTTAATTATATAGTGAATCACATAGCAAGTAGTATATATCACCACATATAAAGTGAAATTATCTAACGCATTAATTACCTAAGTAACATTTTTGCGATGAATTACAACGCTTTATATTGTGTAACCATGAAAGAATTCGTTTGGGTCAGTTAAGGCGACAAGACAGAAGCTGAATGGCTTGAGCGAACTCATAAATTAACTACAATTACATATTATTAAAAACATCGCCAGGATTTTTTTCTTTTAATTTGCTACTTCGAAATAACATAGATTTTGACATCCGCGAAACAAGGCTTTCGCAAAATTTAAGTCCTTTATGATATACTTCAAAATAAGAAGTTGTTATTTGTCGCCACTACTAAAGCCTAAGTAAAGTTGCTTGATGTCAAAAGTAAAGGACGAACCTTTCTCTTGATTAAAGTTAATCTTATCACATATGTGTATTTCTTTTATAAAAAATTTAGCTATCGTCAAGATTGTGCTTAATTAACAGTTTAATCTTCACTAAAATATTAAGGAACAGTTTATATAAACTTTATATGTGTGTATACGAGGAAACTAATTAGAAGAAGTGGTTTTTTAGTTCAGTCTTCAAATTTTTGGTCTGTCAGCGCCAAGGTAATGCCTGAAAGTTTATTTTTCTTTATTTTTCAGTTTAAATTATTTCCAATTTTTATAAATATTTTATTACTCGCAGGTGCATTTGCAGATCAAATCAATAACTATTCCCGAAAAAAGCCCTTTATACGTGAAATAAAGTGTTACGCTAATATTCTCAGCACACTTATATAGCAAATTGAATTTAATAATATATTCCGTTTTAGTACAAAGATATCATCTCTTTTTGGTATTTTACTGCTATGCGAAACAGGGCTTATCAATTTTGTCTGAATTTTTTGAATTTTCAATATAATGATAAAGTCGGATAAAGTTGGTAAGTCGGAAGACGATCTGAAAGATCTTTTCACCAAGAGAAAGTTATTTGAAAAATGAATAAGCAGTGTACAGGTGCTGGAAATTTATATCTTGAGATAAAAATAATCCTTAATTGTTGTCTTGATTAAAACGCTCTTGTCAATTTTCGAAATATTGTTGCTTATTTTCGACGCCTATATTCTTTATGCATTGTTTGCACCTATCCATAAAGATCTGTAATAAGGTATTTTTTCCGCGTTGGTAAAGCCATACCTTTTCTAATTATGCACTCAATGTTACGTCCAACACCGTTCTAGCATCTTGGCTTTAAATATTTTTTTAAATTTATTGTTATATGTTCTTAACTATTTTATTAATAACTAATTTTACTTATTTTAATGAAATGAAACTTTATCAAAAAAAATATTTTTGAACGAAATAATTTTTTTTTTTTTTTTCTGTTTACCAGTTGCCAATAATCAAATTTTAATAATCGAGACTCAAAAATAATCGAGACTTAAAATGATAAGGAAACTATGGGAGGGAGCCATAGTTTCGTTATCATTTTAATATCTGAGACGATAGTAAACTCGGATGCAAGCTAGTGGAACTTGCTTGCCAGTGCACAACCATCATTTCTCCTTTTAGCATATATCCAATACGATTTGTTCTGGGTACTTTCTTGGTTACTCACAAATGCGCTCTGTTTTACGGATATATCCTTTTGCAATCTTCCAACTAAATGAGACAAAAATTAAAATTTCCGAGTTTAAATTTTTTTTTCTTAGACTAAGAAATTCTGTGACAGTTAGGGCATTTAGAATATATACAGTTGAGCTTGCATATATTCATCCTCAAGGTTTCCACGGTGTCATCTCCCATATCATAAATTATCTCCCTCTAAATTTATGAGCAAATTTCCACAAATCTGTTAATAGCTAATGCTAATGTGGATGTGTAACTAACTTACATATTATTTTAAGTTTTTCTTTTCTATCTAGATTTTCATCTCATAAATCTTCAATCCACGTATTTAAAAACTTAAGGTTAATTCTATAAAATTAAAGCTCCGAATAAAATGAAAAATTGTTTTAATTTTTGTTGATTTTTAAATAAAATTTAATGTTTGAATTTAAGATTTGGAATCCGCAGTCAGAATTTTACTAACAAAATATTAGTGCGCTGATTTTGTCATTTTATACATGTGGGTAGTATTTAAATTCCTTAGCAACGTCCATAGCAACGCATTTTGGCCTAAATTCCTCAAATTTAAATCATAAGAAAGTCGCAAAAGATGATTTTAATATTTTAACCATCCAAATTGGTTCATTTTATACACTCTTTTTTGCTGTGCCAGCTTGCTACAAAAAATAAACAAACGCGTATTAGACAGCTTCAACGCAGTCTCAAGGTCTGAGCTGGCTGGAGAAGAAATTTTATGTTTATATTATATTATATTAACATAAAGAGATGAACTGAGACCTATTTTCCAGAAGTCAAGTAAAGATTCACTACTTGAAAAATTATTACACGGTCTAACTCAAAACCTGAATGAGTGCCTAAACAGCAATATATGGGCACGTTGTCCCTAATCTACTTATTGCGGCAGAAAGATTTTGTCAATTGGTGTTTGTTCTGCTATAATACACTTTAATCATGGTATAAGACCGTAGTCTTAAAAAAGTATACGATAACCTGTAAATATCGAGTGAAGAACTGTCGCCAATAAAAGAGATCAAAGGAAAATTTCAACCACAAAAATGCAGGCTTCGGATGCTGAAAAATCAAAAAGAAAAATCAAAAGAGGCATAAGAAAGGAATATTGACAAAAATAGTGAAAGATAGGGTGGCATATAGCTCTGAAAAATTTTAGCTTTTTAACAATATTTCTACTTCCTTTTTATTGAACATTTTTCTTAAAGTGTGCTTTTTCAGAGCTTTGTTTATTTATACCATTTAATATTTCAAAAAATGTAAATTTTTTAAAGTATAGTTACAAAATGTATCTCAGGTTATTCCATCTGATTTATATATCAGTATTTGTTAGGGAACCCTTTATGACAAAGACCACAGATTTTTTGAGAAGTAGGTTATAGATTTTTTTATTTCTTAATCCATGTTTTTTTTTTATGAAATTGGTCCAGTTTATACTAATAGTTGATTAGATGAAGTTTCATTTCTGTAATGTAATTCCTTTTTGAGATATTGGAAAAAGCGTTTTGACTTTTTTTGGAACCAAAATCTAATTTTTTTTTTAGATAAAGTTTGACGATAAACTTTATTTTTCTTTAAAATGCTGGTAATTTTATAGAAGTACTTTGATAAACAACTATCCAGATTTTCAGTTGAATTAACTGAGAACTATGTTGTTTCCAGGAAAGAAGTGTCCAATCATGTCTTTATTAAAAGCTAAAAATTTCTGGAATCATGTCAATCTACAGATCCACGTTTCACCGTAGAAATAAAGGATAGTTTCGATAATCTGCTGTAGATTATACAGCTGATGCAATCATTGACAAACTAGTTTACAAAAGTGCAACCATATTGTAAAGGAAGATTTTCTCGTTGAAACGGGATATAGGGAAGTTGCTGTATTTCATAGATTTTTGCTTGATGAGAAAATAATAATTCATGTTTTAATTCGAAAGTTTGCTACATGTGATAAGCAAACCTTAAATTTATAACACATGTGCTGAGTCCAAAGTTTAAATGTTTACTCGAAAAGACCAAAATAATAGATTTACTAAAAAAATATTTTTTGGTAAATTAAATTCTGTTTACTGTAAAAGCTAAATTTTTTACTCTGTGCGAATTTCTGGTAAATCTACTAATTTTAGGCAGTTTGAGCCTAAAAAAATATATATATATATCTATATCTCACTAAAATTGATTTTTCTTGAAAAAACAAAGTCTTTTTCTGTCATTAAAACGATAAAAATTTTATTCTTCGAAGTTTAGCATTCATTATTTACTTACTATTTCGGTCAAAATCTTCATAAGTTTAGTAATTATAATGGGAAATTTCCTCATTTTTATGAATTTAAGGGTTTTGATGGTAATTTTTCAATCGCTATATTTATTGGTTAATTTAATAAGAAAATTATATTCTATTACATAAATTTCCAAACCCTAAATCTAACTAAAGTCGATTTGTATGCGCAATCCTAAAATTGGTGACATGATTAAAGCTCACATTCTTTTTCAGGTATTAATCTGAAAGAAAGCAATCAGAAGGCAGAGAGTTTCACAAGCGAGCAGAACGTGGGACCAAACTTGATGACTAAAAGTTTTTGTAAAATTTAGGGATCTGTACAGTTAAATAATGAGTAACAGATGAAAACCTATTTGTCCTTGGGAAAGTATTAGGTGGAGGTGCTATTCCTTTACAAACATCAGTGCAGTTTCCATAGAAATACTTATAGAACAGTCACAAGGAGGCTACATTTCTGCGATGGGAAAGAGGTTGAAGATTTTACCAAAGTTTGAGTATACGTTTCTGAACTCAGTCAAGAAGATTTAAGCTTTCAGCAGAGGCTCAGGCCCAAAGATGGTAGCAATATTCAATACATGGTCGAATGATAGTCTTATAGATATAAAGTGTACTCTTGGGTGGAAGGAAGTGCCCCACCTTCATGGCAGCATATTTTAGGGAATTTATGCAAGAAATCCAAGAGAAATTATTTGAGAAAGTTTGGCCTAGCAATAGAATATTTCGTAGATTCAGTGAGTCAACTACCATTCATCAGCACAGATGGAAGGGAATGTGCCTTGAAGTGGTTTATGGAAAGAAGCTTCATATTTGAAGCATTGAATGACACCAGCCATTTTTTGCACCTTATTCAACAACAGAGTGAAGATCTTCTTCCAAATCAGCTGCCATTTCAACCTTATAAAAAGCACTGTTTGTCTTCCCTAAGAAAGAGTACAGAGTATTATCAGCCGCATATATAGCATGCTTGCAAACAGTACTATCAGACGAATTAATAATGAAACCAGAACGAAAAACATACTGATGATCAGAAAACAGATGGAGCAACTCCAAGTGACTGGTAACACATGAGTTAATCTATGATTCGAAAACCTTACTTCTGATTAAAAGAAGACGGGTAGGACGGTAATTACAAATGTCAGATAAATCCGTAAAACGGGACTCAGCGATACACTTATTAAACAGCCTGCAGAGAAAAGGAGAGAGTTCTGGAGAGCTTTTTTGTGGCTAAACTACAGGAATTTCATCAGAGCTTGTAACTGTAGAAGGATCAAGAGGAATGATAACATTTTCAATCATTTTGAAGCCAGGCCAGTGTTAATCATAAGTGAAAAATTCAAGCGATATGTGTTCAGAATCATTGAAAGTGGAGTTACACTGCTGAACAAAAAATGCTTATTTCTAGCGGAGGTAAGGGTTCATTAAAGAATGAAAAGATTAAAGATTTCCCCTTGATTGAAAATTTCATATATATGCCCTAAAACAGTCGAGATCCGGTAGTTTGAGTGACCAGGCGTTCATGCACCTGATTTTGGTAAGAACGTTTAGCCTCCTCAATAACTCTTTTACAATCATTGTGGGTTTTGGCAATAGGACGTCTATTCTCAACACAGTTAGTGTGCTGAAGAAGACGAAAAGACGATGAGCATTTGCTGGAAAAAACCTGGGGCTAGAATATATTTTCACTTGATACTTTCGAAAGAGGATATAGGTATCGATACCAACACGAAGTCAATAATTAATCGATTTCCCTAGCACATTCCGCTGTATTAAGATTGAGTGGTGGAAAATCACAGAGTAAATCATGAAAGCTGTCCCAGTCTCCATGGGGATAAGAAAACATATATGGATAGATAGATCATAGGAAGAGTTAAAGATAAAGTTGATGTCAACAGGTGGACAGGTAATCTTTAAATAAAAGAGACAGATGTCTTGCAGATATCAAGATTCGATGAAAGGAATAAATCAAGTTGAGAAGGTTCCTGGTTGTCACGATCAAGAAGACGACTATTTCAACTAATTAGGTTTATGACTATGATCTGGCAATTTTTAAGTGTCGATACCAGAAAGGCTATAAAATCTAAACAAAAACAGTAAGAAAACCGGTATTTGTCGCCCTAAAACAGATATAGCAATGCAAGTAGCACTGCACCCACACTAATGGGCGAAGAATGGGTACAAAACCGGTTGGTATACTCTACATACCCTTGAACACAATAAGGTTTGCCAACATGGTGTTTTTATCGAAACACCAACTCTAGGAAGACCCAAGGCTGAAAAGGTTTTCCTTCCCATGAGGCAAGACTGACTCAGCCTATCTAAGATTTTTTTCAGCATCATCCTTACAAATACTGACGTCACTTCAATTTATCAATTCACGACGTACTATTAAGCAATTTTTAACTTACCTTCAGCTAACATAAAAAAATAGCTTAGGCCGATCGCATCTTTTGTTTTCAAGGCGAAAGCGTCTTTGGTGGATTCCCTTTCTTTTAGTTAGAACATTTTTGAATTCAAACACGGTTTGTTTTTTCAAGTTTGGAAACAACATTTAGTTTTTTCTGACGGGCTTGCAATACTTGTAGAGGTTGTGTAGCGGCATCTACAAGTGTTGCAACTTATTTAACAAGTATTTCAAATAAATTAATAGCTAGTTACAAGAATTTCTCTGCCCATTGTTCGGGGAAATATTTCTTGTATTTAGCATTGCGTCCTAAAATAATAATAACAAAGAATTGCCTGAATTTAACATAAATTGAAACAACCAGGGCATACAGAAAATACTTTAAAGCTTTTACACACACACGCATTAGAGAAATGATGTTCAACAATTTAAGAAGACTGCGAAAACTAAAAATTTTTTGGATACATCAAATGAACTGATGAACATAGAGTGGTGTTATCTTAACTGGTGTTTTGCAGCGTTGAACTTGAAAAAGTTGTGCTATGTAAGTGAGTAAGTAAGTAAGTAAGTGAGTGAGTGAGTGAGTGAGTGAGTGAGTGAGTGAGTGAGTGATTGAGTGAGTGAGTGA
>JAUZNK010031534.1:0-18728 GCA_035046665.1 Euphysa ruthae
TTAATTTAGTTTTTTGGGTACTAGCCCAGACAATATTTGCATAAGAAAGATGACTATGAATAAGGCTAAAATATAGAAATATCTTATTTTGGTCCTTTAAAAAGACAAAAAACTTTCTCTTCTTATTTATTTATATTTTCAAAATGTCACTTCTTGTTAGCAAACTGGGATTTGGCCTCCATCTAAATGATAAGATTTCTAATGCGAATAAAGATATAGGTCAAAATAAACAACCTTCTCGCACTTTGCCTAGAAAAACATTGCTCACTTTGTGCAAATCATTTCTGTACTTCCCCATCTAGATTAGGTAGACGTAATATATGATCAGCCTAATAACGAATCTTTTTGTAAAAAAGTTAAATCCGTACAGTATAATGTTTTTCTGGCTATTACCGGAGCTATAAAGGGAACTTCGAGACTTAAACTTTACCAGGAACTCGGATTAGAGAGCTTGTGGGATAGACTTTGGTACTGTAGGTTGGTTTTCTTTTATAATATAGTGAGGGGTAATGCTCCTTTTTTAAATCTTTAAAAAAAATTTTACCTAAATCTCAGTCGCGAAATGTTAGTCGCAGTAAGCTTTTTAATGATTTTGCCTCTCGAACAACTATTTTATTAACACTTTTTTTTCCTTTTTCTACAAAAGAATGGAACAAAATATATCATGTTATAGGGCAACCTATAGCCATCCCCCATTTTAAGAAATCTCTTCTCTATTTTATTCATCCCAAGTCAATGCATGTTTTTGATATAATCGATCCTTGTGGTTTATTGCTTCTTACTCGATTAAGAGTTGGCTTTAGTGAGTTAAAAGGGCATAAGCATTGCCATAACTTTGCTGATACATTTGTTCTTATTTGTAATTGTAAAATCTTAGAGTCTGAAACCACCGAACACTTCCTCTTAAACTGTTCTTTGTTTACTCAAAACAGAATTCTCCTCCTTCCAACATTGCTGAATTAAATGGAATTATATCAAATCTCTCTGATGTGAATTTAGTGCATATGTTACTATATGGTAATGAATGAAAAGATTGACCCGGACCTTAATTTTTCAAATCTTAAAGAATCTGTCCTCTTTCTAAAAGAATCAGGAAGTTTTGACTTACCTCTTTTTGCTTGAATTATTTCCTTTTATCTTACCTATTATTTTCATTTTAGTATGTTTTATAATATTTTATTTATGTCCATATCCTTTGTAAATTTTTATTATTTCATAGAAAAAAAATTTTTATTGAATTTTATGTTTTTATAATTGTGTTTATATAACTATAGTGTATTTTGTATTTTTGTTTAGTATAAACTTCTCGTCCATGTTGTGCCTGTCTGTGTAAATTAAATTAACAGGATTCATGTTATCTTTTTCCCGATTTCAATAGCCAGTATGTGCAAGTCATTATTCCATTCAGTTGCTTTCAATTTCATTCAATGCTAGTGTTATTATTCCCACATTGGCACATGTTTCAATCGGCGATGGTGTTTTTCAATGTAAAAAACACAAAAGTTAATTTTAGTTGAGGAGACTAGTTCTTATAGAGAGCAACTGATTTTTAAATATTTTTACTTTAAAGCTCTTAGTAATATTAGTTTATGTTATATACATTTCTTATTTTTTTCTAATATGTTCATGAATTGTTTACTCTTTACAGAAGTGAAATAATAAAATGGTTAAGACAAAACAGGAGTCATTTTTAAGAAGAAGGTCTGATGATTCTCGACGTATTTACAATAAAAGATCTTTTCGTGAAAATAAATATACAAAAGAAAATAATGCTAACTCTATTTCCCCTAATACATCAACACTTTCTACATCCTCTATACCTTCTACATCGTTTACTCACATTTCATCTTCTGCGAGGAAATTGAAAAATGTAGTGAAGTATTAAAAGAAGTTAATGATAATCGTGCTTTCAGTGAAGACACTATTGATGATGCATTTAATATAATTATTGACTCAGATGTTTTAAAATTCTTATTGGAACTTTTTTTTTGTTTGTCCAGAATTTGGAGAAAAATCAATTAAATATGAAAATGATATTCAGAGAAAAAATGGTATGTCACTGCAATTAAGTTTTTCGTGTACGATTGAAAATTGTTCTTGGGTACATTCAATTTACACCAGCAAGCAGGTTGAAAGAGAAGGTGCTGGATCATGCAACTTTAAAATAAATTTAAGATCAGTTATTGGTATGAGGGAGATAGGAAAAGGACACACTGCCCATCAACTTTTTGTGGATATATGAAAATTCCATGTCCAATGCAAGTTAAAGTCTACAGCGATATGCTCTTCATAAAAGATCAGTGCGAACTTGAAATTTTGTAGATATGATTATCATCCTATTTAACACTTACTGTACTAAAAAAAAATAATTTTGAAAAAAGGGTTGTACAGGTTTCAATTAAATTCCCGGTCCAAATTTAGCGCGTATTTGCCCAAAATATTTATATTTATAAAAGTTTAGAACAAATCATCCAATAAAATATGTTTTACTGCAGTAAGTGTAAACTGTGGAAATATATCACTTGTTAAAATTTCAGTTCAATACCTTTTTTTTGTTTTTAAGTTACTTACGGTGCCCTTTTTGTATTTTTTCGCTCCCGGGGACCAAATTTTTGAGTAATTTTTTTTTTGTCTTTCTGATATACATGATATTGTTCATACCAAATAAAAGACAATGTAAACCAATTATTCTCAATAGTTATGTTCTAATATAGAACCAAGAAATGCGGGCCAAGTGTGGGTCAGACGTCTTTCATAGTTTCCGATTGGGTCATTATTTTACCCTAAAATTATCAGAGATAAAATTTTCACAAAGGATACATACATTATAGTAGAGTTCGAATAACCCAAACCTAAGATGAATTCAGGGCAAAGTTTAGATCAAACACCCTCGAAATGGACCTTTAAATGATGTCCCACATGGATTGACGTGTAGAAGGTTTCAATTCTTATAAAATTACATATAACAGACCTTTCATGAACACTTAATTTCTTAACAACTTCTTCATTAAAATATATAAACTTTTGATTTTCCATCATGGTGCGAAATAGTTGTAACTGAGCTGGTAGGCTTTTTATATTGACTTCATTCTATCTCCTCTTCAAGATCTTATCTTGTGTCGTAACTGGCTACGCTGCTGGTGCCTTCCCAGAAAAATATCGTGAAGTTGGTTGTGCTTTTCTCTTCAGATTATATCTAACAAAGTTTGAAAGGAATTTCTTCTTCTCAAAGACAATGTCGTAAAATGCATTAAATAGACTTTTCTTTCGAATTCGATTTAATGTCTCGACATTTAGGTTGGCTAAACTCAAGAAAACATGGGTTTTCTGGCATCGTTGGAAAGCTGCACTATTGCTCTAAACAATACATAGAACATTGAAAGAATTTGATTATTTGGTTAAAAAATATGCACAAATGAATAAACCGTGTATTCGACATTCAACGAGAAAGTGCACGTTTATGGAAACCATGGGCAGATTAAAAGTAACTGATCTCGGTCTGTATGGATTAATACTACTAAAAACCGTCGTCACATTTTTTGAGAACTTTCACCACGTTTTTTTAGAAATCAGAAAAGCTTTATTCCAAAAAAACCCTTAGGAATACGCTTTCACAAATTTTTGACGTTGGTTTTAAATAAAATTTGTGTTCGCCTTTGCAATGAAGTTACTCGTTTTGGCGCAAAAGATATAATAAAGCAGCCCCCTGATATTATACATTTTCGTTAAACGAAAACAAATTATTTTATATCCCGACTGTTGTCGTTGTAATGATCCTTACGTCATTTATAATTTGTTCAATCATACTCGGGAATTTTTATTTTACAAAATCAGTAGGAAGACGAATAAAAAAATTGGGAAATTAGAAAACTAGAATAAATAACTAATATTTTGCCTTAAGGTTCTGTATTTCTTATTTTAGTTAAATAAGATACCTGTGCAAACTAAATGTATTAATTAAGATGATACAAACATATGATTACATTTAACAAAGATAATGGAAAATTTTTCTATAACTCTCAGTCATTATAAACATAAAAACACATTTTAAACACTTTAAATGCAAAAAAATTGATATTCCTCAGGTGACTAAGACATGAAACGAAAAATTGCCTAGGTATTTTTTATTTTATTTTATAATTGTATAATATAATTATATAAACAGCCTAAAATATTCACTCACGACTTATAATATAATACAAATTTACAAAATTTGTTTATGAAAGGGCCCTAATTTCCAGTTTTTTTCCACCCTGCTAAAGTCTATACCCTTTAATTTACTTCCAGGTAACTTTGTGAGATATCGATCATCCATCCAACGTCATGTGGTTTTGTAAAAGCCATTTTATAATAATTTAATATAATTAATAATTATAATAATTTTATATAATTTTATTATAACTGATATTTGTAAAACTCTTTCTTAATGACCAGATATAATGTATATAATAATATATAATGATATAATGACGCGCTCAAGCCAGTAATCGAGATCTTTCAATTCACACATGGTAAAAATAGTTACACATTCCTTTGTAAACTGCACCAGCTGTATCAAAGATATAAAGCTAAGAAGTATATTGATTTCACTAAATTCAAGGAGTCAGGTGTATTAGAAAAAATCTGAATACATGTAATCAGTATCTGTTAAGGCTTCAATTAATCAAACTATTGAGATGATTAACACTGCTAATGAAATTTTTACTGACGTAAACACAAAATTTGTAAATAAATAACCATTACCATCACTTGAAAATATGCAAGTAAAGATTCCTGATAGTAATGTAGATTAAAAACCTACATGGTATGAACAACAAGTGACAAAAAATTCACAAGCTCAAATGTTTATATATAATATAGGAGAGCAGTTTAAACGAAGCTGGGATAAAAAAAAACTGGTGAATTTTTTCTTAAAATTTTACAAAACTAAAACTGCTTTAAATTTTAATTTAGTCTATGTATATTATATACCTAAAATTTTGATGGCTAAAAAGCATTTGGTTATAATTTAAAATGAAATTCTAATGTTACGCTGTCTGACAATATTTGCCGACAAGCCGTTGATTCTTGCCAGTAACAATGTCCATCAACTTTCACGAATAATTCGTAATTCAGAGATCATCCAGATACGGTAGGACCTTTTATTATGCTATGGAACTCGTCCATATTCTATGAAATAAAAATTGGATCATAATAAATACCTCACCGATTTTAGAATTCATTTGGTACAGATAATCCCTACGCAAACGAAGAAAAATACGATTGAGTCAAATTTTTGAGACATTTGAGAAAGCAAAACAACACACCATACAACAAAAAGAAATCACACTGCCAACTACAAAATAATTGCTTCTTAAGCAATGAAGAAAATTTTATAAATTTTACCGATCTAGTAAAGCGATTTGGTGTTAAAAATAAGGAGGTAAAACTACTTGCTAATGGCGGAAAAGTTACTAAAGTAAGATAGTGATGGTGTTGTTAGAGTGATTTACCCAACTTGCTTGAACCACTTTAGCATCACAAGACCTGAAAAAGAGAATAACATAGCCATACTACACATTGTCAAGAAACCTGATGTATCACCATCATCGTGATAAACACAAACTTTAAACAAAGATGCTTAAGTTTTACTAAAAGTCAATGAAAAAAAATATACCTAGCTTATTATAAGATATTAAGTTGACTAATACAACTGATGATAATAAAAACTTTACACCATTAAAATATGAACATGACGAGAAACCAACCACACTTTCAAATCAATGTGTAAACAATAACAATAACACTACAATCAATTCACAAAAATTAATCTTTTTATGAATCAAACACTTTGAAATCCGCTCTCCATTTACCATTTCTATATTTACCTATTATAAAGTTGTTTGATAAGGCCTATATAATTACTTGCCGTTGAAATCTTATCATTTAGATGGAGGCCATATGCCAGTTTCCCATCAATAAGCAACACTTTAAAAATTTAGATAAATAAGATGAACAAATTTTCGTTTTTATAAAGGAACAAAATAGGAACAAGAAATGCAATTTTCGATTTTCTAAACAGACAAAATAAATAGGAAAAATGAAAAAAAACTTGCCTGACATATTTTAGTTAAATATTTACTAAACCTTCTGAGCGAGTATCACACTTGGAACAAACACCAGCAAGAAAAATACCAGATCACTCACACTTACACTTGTCTCGGACAAAGAGGCTACGGTCTGACTTATTCCTGAGGCTGAACTACAAGTAAAAGTTTTTGGGCCAGATCTCCAACAATCTGGTTCATTGAGCAATGTAAGCTCTCAACACTTTCTACACTGAGTAACCCTAATGTAGGATAACGATAAGCAAATGGTGGTGCATCAAAAATGAGCAATTTTCGTTTAAAATATGGCTTGACGAATGACAGGAGATCTCTCACTAAAACTAGTACACAAAAAATCTAAACGTTTGTGGTCACTGTCACTCGAAAAGGTTTTCCTAAGCATAAAATGACAGAACTCACTAAAATAAGAAAACCCCTCAGCCATTTTCGCTTTTTGCGTAGGTACATCATCGAGAACACTGGATAAATAGTCATAATTTTTTAAAACCATTTTACAGTGACTCCCAAGAAATTCATTGCCATGATAAGTCTGACGAACAACACAAATTTCATCTAGGATGAGATTAATTCATTTCTCACGAATTCCCATAACACGATCCGCTTCCAATTGCAGCAACACGCAAATATCCTCAACGCCAGCACATCTTTATCCACCTACCTTTTTTTATTCCGGACAGTATCAAATCTATTAGCTATCTGATCTGTTATCTTTAACACACCAGAGCAAGGCAGAAGTTAGTAAACATATTTACTTTGCAGGCAGCAGATCAAAATTGCCTTTTGACCAATTGAGATTCCAACTATGACCAAAATGATTAAAAAATCATTCCATGACAATTAAAACGGTTAAGGGATAAGAAAACACATAGCTCTTAATGACAAGATAACTGGATCTATGACCAAAAATGAATAAATGTCCTTCAATGACAATAAAAACAAGTAAAGGATAAGAAACACTTAGCTATTAATGAGTTGTGACAGAGATTTTCTCAAGCAGGATAAGAAAAAAATAAGTCAAAGCATTCGGACTTAATCACTCACTGCCTCGCTTATTTTAACAACATGCGGTCTATTATGTATAAACTGAAGATGAATAATCGAAACCAATTTCGACCTTGAAATTGCGTATATATAAAGAGTGTTAGAAAATTAGAAATGGCTGAAATATAACACTCTTCAGTTAAATCTATAGAACTGTTTTGTAATGTCATTGTGATGTGGAATCCAAAAAATATTAGATCGGAAAAAGTAAGCTTAGTGCGCTTGTTTAGCATGCCCTGGTCCTCCAAACTTCTTTTACTATATAGCTATATACTATATAGCTAGCCTCTATAATAATGCATGTAAAATATTTAGGATTTAAACAAACTAAACAATCGCAATTAGTCGTTAATTTTATTTAAATTTAGGAAGTAACTCACTTCTCAGATTAGATTAGATGGTTATAATGGATCATGATTTCAGAGCATGTTATAGTCAAGCATTTTCATTTGGTTTATAACAATTATATAGTTTATGATTGACGTTTTTAAACAATGGGCTAATGTGGATAACAACAACAAGGACGCACATGATATTTAAAGCAAAAATAATAACAAAATTCAACTGAGTTTTGCTCATATAGTTTTTTTATAACAGTTTTTATTTAATTCTAGACTCCATTTTAAGGTTTCTACATCCTAAAATGGTTTATGCACCAATTGGCCAAATTTGGGCAAGTATATAGCTATAGTATAATATTAGTTTATTAAAATAATATCTGAAAAAGATATGTTTATTTGAAAAATATGGTTCGACGATTCTATTGTCCGAAAATTATTAAATGATTTTCGAACAATAAAATTGTCGAATCATTAAACTATCGGCGGGTAAACAGCAAGTGACTAAATATTATAAATAAAATTTATTTAACACGACAAATAATCCCGTCCTTTCACAATGAAAGTAGTTTGTTCCAGTTAGAAAGACATAAACAAATTTATCAGAAGCAATAAAGTTACCTCGTTTTCTAGGGGATTTTTCTATTTACTTCCATTCGTTAAAAGGGAAATATAACTATTTTTATTAAAAAAAAAAACGACCAAAATAAAGCAACATGAAAATCGCAAAATTGAATTTCTGCATTAGAGTGAAATCAAAAATACAAAGTTTTATTGTCTTGGAATAAACACACTTGCCAGAAGAGTTAGTAGATCTTTGTTGGAAAAACCTTTGTTTTGTGAGGAAATTTTTCTTTTACTACTTTATCATCTGAAGAACTTGCCACAACGTGAACTATATTTCAAAACATCTTATTTTTGTTTCTATACTTTTTCATGATTTTAAAATTAATATCAATGCAGAATTATATTGTAATACGAAATTTAGCATATATTATTTTATTAAAGGTTATAAAGAGGAAATAAATTATAACGCAGCGAAGCAATATAAAAAAAAAAATAATAACGAAAGCATGCTGGTTTATGTGTGAAATTAAAATGGATTATTTACGAAAAAATCATAGGGGAGCTATAGCCGCCTTAGCCCCTGCATTGGGGTCCCTGTAGCTAAAAAATCTGTAATGAAATACTTATATATTTCTGTTCTAAAATAAAAGTCGGTAGAGTTTTTAATACTCAAATATTATACACGTTCAATTATAAAAGAAGAAATGTTGTCTGAGTTAGATGACTAAATGTTTTGACACGCGTAATAAATATTATAAAATTGTTGTTTAATTGGTTATAAAGTTTCAACCGGTAATTATTGCCTGGAATTATCTTGGAATTAGTAAAAGAAATATCTAGAATAGAAAGTACGCTGGAAAAGTGACTTATTCATTTATGTAAAAGATTATTTTGTTTTGTTATTGTTTGTTGTTATTGTTGTTGTTGATCTTATTTGTTATTAATTTGTTAAAAAAGTACCGTTTTGATAATTGTAGCTTTCTGTAAAAGTATAGCATGATATGGTATACTTGTCATAAATTTTAGTTACATATCGTATGAGTTATATCTCTCTTAGAAAGTATTTAGCAATTAAAAAAAAAAATTTCTAACGTCAGAACTTTTCAAACTCTAATTCTAATATTTTTAGGGAAGTTTTGGACGTTTTTTACCCATATGGAACAATTTTTATTTTGTTGCTTTTCTTTATTAGATATATAGGTATATGTAACACTGGGTGCAGTATCTTCCAATTGTGAGACAAGATTTTATTTTATTTTGCCAGAAAATCTAATTTGCAAACATCAAGAAAGAAGAAGTAGAAATACGTGTTGTGTTAATTAAATTTTTGAAAACCGACGTGGGTAGGTTGTAATTGGAATATGTTCCCCGAAAAAGATTGTATGCAGAAAGCTTGTTATATTCCTTAATTAAATCAATCACCATATTCGGTATCAGTTGTTGTAAAAATCTAAGACAAGATCAGCGCGTTGCAAAGCAATGCAAGGAAACTTAATCTTTAAGATTTGAAAATTTCATTTCATTTTCTTGTGGAAATGGCAGCATTTTCTACATTTTGAAAATATATCGCAGAATCTGGTAGTCCACATATCTTAAACGAATATGGTATTATTCAAAAAGGGTCGCTAAAGTTTTTTCTTTCAGGAAAAAGTTATAAGAGAAGCATGAGTGTCCATAAGATGCTTCCATTTGCAATGGAAATTTTACTAATTATACTCGTTGGTTAGTGCGGTATGCGGTACCATAATAAACTTCTCAGGATAAAAGATACATATCCAGAAGTAAGAGAAGAGTTTGCAAAGGTTTTCTTCTCACTAAAAAGAACAAAGAAATCGTTTGCAGGAATTCCAATCGATCTCACATTAAAACAAACAATAAATTCAGATGCAGCTTGCTAGAAGAAAGGAATTGCTGCACTAACCAATTCGATATCTGCAAGGCAAACATACCCATGTTACCAGAGTCATACCAGAGTCATTTTATTCGCACAAGTGTCATTTCACATGTATTTGAAAATTTTTTGATGTCAAAGAATGAAGATGCGTCACAAGATTTAAAATCCAGTCGAATTAAAAAGAATTCTAAAGATCTTTGTCAAATTGTGAGTACGATCAAAAATGCAATGAATCATTTTTCTAATAACATAATCAAAGATCGTCTGTTTAACATCGGATCTGGAAAAAACCATACTTGAAGACACTAGTCATTTTCTGTTAAATGTCGTAAGCATAGGAAGTAAGCACAAGGAAAATTTGATGAAGAATACGTTAAACATAAAAGATTTGAAGAGTGCATAAGTAGAATAAAAGTCCATCCATTTGCAACCGAACCTGAAGCTGTAAGTTTTGAGGAATAGACAACAAGCTAGCTGAGGTGAGTGTGATGAGTGACCTGTTTGGCAGTATCATATTTCTCTCTCTTGAATGAAAATTTGACATAGAAGAATTGTTAAAATATCCACTGACACCCGTTCCTCTCTCATTTTGTCATGATGATGGAATAATAATGAAAACTTCAAAAGTGAAATCAGAAACTACTGGTTAATAATAACGATTAATTCTTCTGCTTTACATCCCAAGAAAGAAGAATAATTAAGGCTGAAAAAGTATATTTGAATTCTACCCATGAAGAGGCAGATTCCAGGATGATCTTTCACCATTACTGGGCCAGCGAATATCGTTGTGCTTATGTCTGACACATACCTTTTTAATAATTTGGCTAATATCAACCTGTATGAGAAGGTGTGACTAGAATAATTTGGTTTGTTTACAAAGAAAACTTTCAGATATATAAGTTTTATTCAGTTATACACAAAAATGTGTGAAAAATTATACAAATCTCTTCCAGCGAATTACGCTTTTTTGTAATATGACAACGCAGCTGGCCTTAATCATAAAAATATATTACGACCAATGAAAATTCTTGAAAAAAAATCCCAAATTACAAGAAGCATTTGGTAGAATGGATACTGATGGGGATGTTCCTCAGACAAGTTTTATGATAAATGAGAATTATGTTTGTACAATTTATGGGAGGAAGCAACTCACTTCTGTTGATGGAGTACGGTTTAAGTTATTTTTAAAGAAGTATAAGCCAAAAGGTAATGAGTCCTAAATTTCATTAATCAAAAAAAATGGATGAAAGTTACGTACCAACTTGTCCTGTCTTATTACGTAAAAATAATTCGAAGAAATAATTACGTAGCTGGGATTTGGATGAATTCGACAATCGCCGCTCTCTACTTCGACTTCCAGAACATTCAGTATGGATAATCAAATACGGAAAATGCTATATCAAATGGTTTGATATAGGTGAAGGGGTTCCAAATTGGTTGATATTGGGAAGAGACAAGATGATGATCGTCCAGATAGCCACAATAATAAGAAGGTAAAACACTTTGATACGCATATTGGGTTTTATAGATTTTGTTGATAAATATAAATCAAAAGGAACACTAATGAATGACCTTCATCCGATCAACATTAGGATTTGATATCGACTTCATTATTTAACAGAGATTGACATTTCCATGAAGATTATGACGATAATGAAGACGAAGAAGTAGAATCAGATTCGTCTAGTGTTGAAGAGGAGTAATAGTCGGTTTGATATAGGATGAGTGCTAAACAAAATTCTACTAAAATATTATAACAAAGTACCACAACATAAAAACCAATCAAGTAAGCATACGATACACTTACTCTCATATTTTAAAATTAAAACCTAATTGTTGTTTCAGGTTGACGATGAGAACATTTTCAATCAAAGACTGCTACTGTTGTGTTGCTATATTTACCCTGAAATAAAGATTGATCTTTTTAAACTTTTATTGTTCATGGGATCAATATAGTTCGCACCCTTTTTTGCCCCAATTTTGTGTTGTCATCTTTAATTTTACGATTTTTCATTATGGTTCTGCAAAAAATCACCACCAAATATCATCTTCAAAAACTTAGTTGTTTCAAAGCATGAAAATGTTACTTTTTGTCAACGTTTGCAAAAAGTTCTCTCAAAGTTAAAGGTATATATATATATAAAGATTCTATATGAATCCTGTGAACAAACTTACACTTCGATCCCTAAATTTCCTCAAAAAGTGGTGACGTCAATAAAAATGTTTTCGTTCGTTGACGATAACTCAATGCTACATATATGCCGCCGATAAAGGGTTAAATATGGATGTTTCCTGTTTTATTAAATTAAGATAACTTACTATATTTCGATAACTTTTCACAAACACTTATTTTAGCAAATTCCTGAATTCATTTTCTTATTGTTCAACTTTTATTGACTTTTCTTGTAATTTAATAAGTTTTATTTAAAGAAACAGCCTTTTTGTATTAAATTAATGTCCAAAAATTAATGTCCAAAAATTTGGACTCTCAGGGCGCTGCGCATTCTTAATGTTAAAAACAATTTTGTTTTACATAAAATCTATATGTATCTTCACTACTTCGCTGCTTCGCTAAGGATTTAGTTTTGATTAGGATGGGCATTAAATTTATTTTTAAATCAGGAAATTGGTTAGAAGGAAGCGAGTGGATAGAGCTTCTAGCAAGGTGAGGAATTCGCACTGCTTATTTAGCAGAATTTGTATATGAAGAGAACACGTTATGTTTATTAAATATATGATGTTGTCTTTTTTTTCCTTCTAAAAGGTGTTTGGCATAAGTCTGAATCAAATGGTATTGAATGTTGGATATCACGTTAGCTGAATATTTCAACACACTTGCGATAGTGGTATACTGCTCTTGAATAACAAATCAGAAGAACCTTTGAACTGTCAGAATTTTTGAACTTAATCAAGAAATATCATAAAAGATGGTTTATTAACGTTAATCACAATTTTTTTCGTTAAATCGTTATGATTTATGAAGGACACACAGTGATAGCAGTTTTTTAATTTAAACTGAAGTGGTCTGCATCCTTTAAAAAATATTCATAAATAATAATGATAATAATAATTAGAATATCTAATACTTTTTTATGTTCGAAGCTTAAGATAAGGTAACTTTAGTTTCGTTGGGACAAATAGCTCCGTGGGTTTTCACTTTAGATCGTATACACTATGCACGGTGGTTACCTGTGTTCATACAGAATTTGAAATAGCTCAACGAAAAACCTATCAAGCTAACATAATCTCTATTCTCATGACTTGATAAACTTGATTGAAGTAATCTTTTGTTGAAATTGTAGTCAAAGACAAAGTTAAAAAATTAAAGTAGACTCAATCAACAGAGTTTATGACATGTCATACGTCTTTATTAAGGATGCGCCTCGATTGCAAAGCTATTCAATAAAATCTTTCAACCAAGACTAATACGTTTCCAGATCACTGCAATGGTACTGCTAAATAAAAGAAGGAGCAAAACTTAAACAAAAACTTCAGGCTATTATCTTTGTTAATGATTTTATCCAAGACCTTTGGAAATGAAATTGATGGTCAAACTAGGAAATTTCTTGAAGAAGATAAGATTAATTAAAATTTAAGTCGTGATTTCGAAAAGGGCTTTTAATTATTGTTTGTCGAGCCTTCATTGCAAAGCTGCAAAAAATTTTGGAAAGGGATGCCTCACCAGGATACTTGAAGACGTTGTGTAGACGAAAGTCATACTAGCAATATAAGCTAAATTCTTAAAAATTCTAAGAACTTAGTTTTGTATCAGCTTTTCCACGCTTATTAGAATAGTTAACGTGACTAAATTTAAATAAACAATTTGTTTGCACCTCATTGTATTTATGATAAATGACTGTATATTCTGTTTTAAATAATTCGTTCTACATATTTGAAAATTCGAGTAATACAGAAAATGGGTCAATAATTAGCTAGACTCATTTAATTTATAGATTTATAGAAATGTCAATCTGTTATTATTTTTCATTTTGTTGAAGAGAATTCTATTGTAAGTGAAAACTTTTTCTTAACAATAATGATTGCCTCATAAAATTCGTTTTCTCTTTCTATCTATCTATTTATCTATAGCAGTGGAATTACATCGCCAGATTGGCGTAATCTTCGTAAAATAATTATTTAATGGATTTGCTATGAAATGCACAATAATGGAATAAATATTCACTTTATATTCAAAATTGATGGGAGTTTTGACTTTTTGAAATTTAGAAAAATTCGAAAATGATGATTTCCCTAAAATCAATTTCTTTTCGAATAAATGCGTAGATATACATAAAATGGCTTTGTTTCAAAGTTCCTGCGTAATATTACTCCAGACATTGAAACCAATGCAAGAAATTTTCTCTGAAGATAAGTAAATAAAAGTGCTGAATTAACATAAAAAACAATAACCTTTACATACTGATCAAATATCTTTTCAAATGATTCAATCCAACTTATAGAAAAAAGAGTTGTTTGATATATCGATTAATAACTGTGATGTCATAAATGCTAAAATTTAAATTTTTCGAGATGCAGCGTTATTAAGTCTTTCATTGGTATGATACATTGTACTATATACGTCTGTATACCACGATAGAAAATATTCGACCAACATGTAAATCACAATCATTTGATAAACCATGTCTATCGTATTGAAACGTATCAGTTTGACCATACCAGCACTCACCAAAGAATTCTATGCCAAAGTACTAAAAAAATCAAGAGCAATAACATTCAGTCTTTTACAACCATTTTTTTTCTCAAGACATCAGTAGTATGAGGTAATAGTATGAGGTAGCTGGTATATCTGACAAATATTGGAGATAAGTATTTTTTGGTGACATGGGCCATTATTTAAAAAGTTGAAAATTTCTGACTCTATATGTATGAAATGTGTATAACGCATGCAGGACGGCGAAAGAAATTAATTTTTCCAGCAAATAAACGGCCAAAGGAAAGGGCAGGAGGTTTCAATAAATACAAATTTCTGAATTTTTCAGTGTAGTAACAAATTTACGATAAAATAATTTATCTACCCTGAAATTTATTTTAATTAAAAAAAGGTTCGTAACGAGTAATGGAGGAAAAACAAACTGTTTTATACATCGTACAAAATTCCTTAATTGAATCCCATTCTTATACTGTGTATCATATAAGTGTCTTAATAGAACCGCACCCATTCTCTGGAATAGAGTGTGTACCAAAAATATTTGAACTACGAATTATAAGTCATAAAAATAAAATTTTTACCATTGAATCTTTTGCTGCAGCTAAAGCCCTACATTGATCAACAATGTTTACTAGTTTATTCCAATCGATGTAATCTCTTAAGTTTATGACATCGGAAAACGATCTTTCTGAGAGTGTGTCTTTGAAACAGCCAACTTTCTCAACTATAGGTTAATAAAACATTCGTGGTCAAACTATCAAGCTTTCCCCATAAAACTCCTCTGAGTGAGTCCTATATACGCTTATATATGTGAGTCGGAACCATTTTATCGGCATGTTATATTATTTTAAGAAAGAAACCACCTTGAATTATTTTTCTTTAAGGAAGTTTCAATTGAAAATGCTGGCGCGATTTTAAATTTTACTGTGAAATTTGTTGATTATGAAAATACCTTTCTACCAAGGTGCTGTAGTAAAACTAGGATTAAATTCGATTTTAAATTTGTGCTCGTTTGCTTGCTAAACTTTAAACGATAAAATTGTCTTTACTATTAATAGATACTTACCTCCGTTTAATTCGTTTGCTTTAGGCTCTTTACCTAAGATATAAAGTTTAAAAACAAAATTTCAACGCAAAATGAACTTATACAGTGTGAAAATTGGACATCTCTATATGATAGACAGTAACTTATGTACAGAAATTATTAAAAAATTCAAAAATCTTGCTGGGAAAATAAATGTAAATCTCCCATCTTTATTCGCCCTCCCGATTTACGCAAAAAGTGAAAAATTTTATTAATAATATTTCAAGTAGCTGTAAACTTGTATACCAACAAGATTATCTGGCTAAAGTAGTTAACCAAAAGAGTTATTTCGTCAAACAACATGGTGTAAAAACATCAGAATATTATTAAAAAGGCTCCTATAGTTATAAAAGGTATGCCATGAAAATCCATGATGCACGAGCATATATTTCTGCGTGTAATTTAATCGGGGAGTGTAAAGGATGTAAAAGGGAAATTTTGGGGAGTTTTTAGTTCTGTACTGAGCTGTAGCACCTTTAAGGATAATGAGAAAAAAGATACCCATAAGATTCGAGGTGGAGTTCTCAACTGGAGTTCAGCTAACCTAGCGTATTTAATGCAATTTCATACATGCAAAAAGAAGTAGCACGGTTACTAAATTTCAGGTAGTCGGATTTTGGAAGCACAGTCATGAAAATTCCGTTTCATAAACTTACAGGCACGTGTGTCGCTGTTCAATAACTCATCAGCGTAGCTTGGACATTCTCCTATAGTCACAGATTACTTATAAACATAGTAAACTTTTGGAGAAAAATTACCTATGGTGTTATAGTAAATACACTGTAATTTTTAGGATCTTGTAAAGTCATAATAATATGAGTCCAGTGCTCAAACCTTAAAAATATGGTTTTCAAAATAAGGGACAACAATATACCTCCTAAACATGGTTCAATGGAACAGTCTTTGAACTGAAAAAAATCTTGTTTACGACATGGCCTTCCACCGTTCTTTGATTTAGGATTATTACATTCTCGTGTACGTGATATTTTCCCGTAGCCACACGCAGCGCTACATAGAGACCATGCCGTCCAACGACCCCAATGTCCATCAATAGGAGCTAAGCAAAAAAGAATTTGTTAAATTTTAGTTTTAGGCTTGCTTATGTAGTAAAAGTTTTAGAAAATAATATGGTACGTTCCTTATTAAGAACAAAAATTTGTTATTAAAAAAGATAAATATATACTAAAAGATAATTATATACTAAATAAATATATGCTAAATAAATATATGCTAAATAAATATATGCTAAATAAATATATACTAAATTCACTTCATTTATACGCTTTTAAAGTTAAAATAAATTTAAAAACAAAAAAAGGATAACGATAGGGTATATTCTTTCTAATGCGTCAAAAACAGAGAGGTAGAATTTTTCTTTTGCAACGGTTTTATCTTGCAAGTGAATTTGGCGGAATTAAGTACCAGAGCATAAACAATGCTGTGCTATTTTAATGAATAATGTTTCCAAATTTACCTTTCCTAGTCTGTCGTATTTCTCTGGGTCAAACATTTTAGCGTTGTTTTTAGATTTTTTTTTTATATAAATGCATTTGTATTATATATCGATATATATATATATGTATATATATATTTGATTTGATATAATAGTATTAAAATTATTTCCTAATTATATTAGAACACAAGGATCAGTCATGCTTATGGCATTAAAACTGTTCAAATATCCATACATGAGGGTTTTCTGGGGTTGAAAGGACTTTAGTTTACAAAATATTGAATGATGAAAATATTCCAGGGAAATCCACCAGTCTGGTCCTATACTTGATGCAGCTATTATAGATATGGTATCACTTTTTATTACAAAATTAAAACATGATTAAATCTGTTTAGAATAGAGTGCGTTTACAGTTTTAGGAGAGGTAATCAGGCCACAGGTCGCGTTTGAGACAAATTTTTCATTTTTATTAGAAATAGTGTTGGCATCAGAAAGATTTGTACATTATTTAAAAAATTAAGGCCTACTTCTGCACATCTAAAAATCCTGAATATGATTGAAATATAAAGAGCTAGGTTTAAATTTGTAAGTTTTACCATAACACTCATCTGTAGAACACGACTGTTTTTGAGTTTCCACGCCGTAGTAATCAGCGTTTGAGCACTTCGTTTTCTCACTAGATGCACAAAACCTTTGACGGCGTTTAGTACAATATTCGTCACATGGTCCATAGGAAGACCACGAACTCCAAATATTTTTTTTTACTGAAAAATAATTAGATGACCATTAAAGTAAAAAATTAGGAATTTTTAAAGAGCGAATAAAATAATTTAGTTTTAAATAGAAAGCAATTTAATGGTGTTCTTATATAACTACCAGTCAATATATCTATAGATCGCGATAATATAAATTTCTCGTTATAACTTACAATAATCAGATGCTATGTTGCAATCATAGAGCAAATTCACTTCAATGACATCTTTTTCGCTTAAATTGTTTTTTCTCCCAATTTTTCGGTCAGGATTTTGTATAGGGATAATTGTTTTAAGTCCAGAGCTTTTCGCAAACGAGTGAGTATCATAGTGCATGATTGAATCTAAGTCATATTCAATCTCTTGGTTGTCTAAGACAACGTCAGTTTCTTTATCAAATTGGTATTCCTCTCCTAAATAAAGTTAATTCAATGTTCAGAGTTATACATTCCTACATTACAAAAAATCTGATAAAATTGAATGAAAATAAATATAACCAGCTCATACACAAATTTTTTATGCAACATAAAAAATTTCATCTAGTGAAAGACAAGCGTTAGGCTTCATAACTTTGGCATGACTATCATTAAATTTCTCAAAAATGTTTCTATCTGTTGTAGCTTGTTTCTATCTGTTGTCACTCTATCAGTTTTTTGTTCTTGCATTGTATTTATCTCATCGAATCTAATTTAGAACAAAGAAAACAAAAACTTTTTAGTGACTTTTTTGCATTAAATTTTTTATTTCTCCACTCAAGAGAATAAATTGTTGTTATATCATCAGAAGTACAATTTAAAAGTCCTCGAACATACAGCAATATATA
>JAUZNK010031545.1:0-18726 GCA_035046665.1 Euphysa ruthae
ATGTGTTATATAAAGTTAGGGTCATGAGCTCAAGCTTTTTATTATTTTCAATTTTACCTGAAATTAAATCAATATTTTTTCCAAAAAAAAACTAAATGGTTAGAAGATATTTGTTGAAATTTTTTTTAGAACTGAAGCGGACCAAGTTAAAAATCTCGAACTAAAAGACATCTTGCCTTATGGTTTTGCTATCCATCATGCTGGAATGAGCCGGGTTGATCGAACGCTTGTTGAGGATTTATTTGGTGATCGTCATATTCAAGTTCTTGTATCTACTGCTACTTTAGCATGGGGAGTCAATCTTCCTGCTCACACTGTTATCATCAAAGGAACACAGGTCGGTTTAGATCAATTGAACTTGATTCAATTCAATTTAGACTCTTCTATTGGATCTCACTAATGGTTAATATTTTTGACCTGTTTAATATTTATGGATATTTACTGTTGGTGAAAATATCAAACCCATATTAAAGCTATTACAAAAAGTCAAAACTCAAGAATAGGTCCTTGTGGTTCGATATGTTATAAAATTTTTTTTTGTTTGCAAAAAGATAATATCAAGATTAGAAGATTTTTCCACATGATTGTGATTAAAAAATAAGTTTTATGCAGCATAAGATATATTTAAAATTTGTCAAAAATTATGCCAGGTACATTAGTCTCATAATTTCAGTGTTCTGTAAATAATTGATGTTATATACAGTGAATAGATGTGGGGTATGGGAATATTTTTTGTGTGGAGGATTGTATTGAATGAAGTGCATATTTGATACAGATTTATATTTGGCCTAGTTTAGATCACGTGAATTAGCTTGAATTAAAAATTTGAAATAAAATATCTGTAAAATTTCCTCCTTCCTGCATATGATTAGTTTGGAGGCAATATATATTACACCATAGTATAATTGTAATCCCAATGTAGTCATAGAGATGAAACAAATCTGGTAAAATACAGATAATTTTAATTGAAATGAACCAGGATTTTAGGTGTGCTCCCAACTAACAGTTGCTCTTTAATATGTAGATATATAGCCCTGAAAAAGGTAAATGGGTTGAACTTGGTGCGCTTGACATTTTACAAATGTTTGGTCGAGCTGGACGTCCGCAATATGATACAAAGGGTGAAGGTATTTTGATCACAAACCACACAGAATTACAATACTATTTATCACTTTTGAACCAGCAACTCCCTGTTGAAAGTCAATTTATTAACAAAATGGCTGATAATCTGAATGCGGAAATAGTTCTTGGAACTATACAAAATGTTAAAGATGCATGCACATGGCTTGGTAAGAATTTTTTTTGACCCTTTTCACTTTTATTTTCATGCTTTTGTCTTCTAGGTCAATCACACTGGATATCAGAAAATAAACAGCAGTAATTAGGTTGTTTTGTGGAATGAGAAGGATTTTTCTGTAATAGCAGGAATGTACTGACTAATTTAATTTCCAAAGAATTTTAAAAGATAAAAAAAAAATGTTTTTTTAATAATGTGTCTGCTACTTTCGTCTGTTAACAAAGTGAACAATAGTCCACTACTATAATAAATATATTAATTCAGTCATTAAATTTGCTTGATCAGAGTTCTTTATTTCAAACTTGCAATGTATCTTTACTTGCATCTAATTTATTATATGATAGTTATAAGAATCAGTTTGGCCTGATATTTACAAAACTTATAGACTCAAGATTAGTCCTAGTTGTATGGTTAGAAATTTTTTACTTGATCATTTGTTTTGCCATATTTACTAACAATTTTATTTTTCGTATAAAACTTTTTTATTGAAATTTTGCTTATGTCCGGTAGATTGTGCTTAAAAGCCACAAATGTGGTAAGTATATATCCATATTTTTTTTACATTGTTGTCTTTTTAGGCTACACATATTTGTACATCAGAATGTTGAGAAACCCAACACTATATGGAATTTCCCATGATGATATGGACAATGATAAGCTACTTGAACAAAGACGTATGGATTTGATACATAGTGCTGCAGTTATTCTTGACAAAAATCAACTAGTTAAGTATGACAAGAAATCTGGACTTTTACAGGTACAAATATGCTAATAATATATAATGGGGGTTATTGGCCACATCAAAGAATAAGATTGTGTTTACAAATTTTTTTTATACTTTATTGAGGGTTTATTTTCTTAGTTTTAAAATATTTTTCAAAAAAAAAAGTGGACATTAAAATTTAGTGACCTAATAGCTTGTTTATTTGTTATGTGAAAATTTATCACTTTATATAGATTTAAAAAGTGAGTTTCACATTTTTTGAAATTTTTAATGTGTTGGCTATATTGAAAATTTTATCAGACCTTTGGAGTCGAGCTTTTGTGACAAGTGAATTATAGAGTATGCTTTTTGTTATAAAAACCTGATCTGTATAATTGCATATCCAAATCCGCTGAAATTGTAAAAATATGTATCCTCAGCTTAAAAATCAGTAGTATTTCTGAGTTTGTATTTTCACATGTTAAAATTTGCATTGATGAAAATAACATTTTGGTAGTTATGAGTAAGTTAGCTTTGATTATTGTTATTGAACTTAGACACTGAATAGAAAATTACCAATTTAATTACAGCTAAAGATTTTAGAAAAAGAATGGCATATTCCAAAACCTTTTTATTAATAAATTTCCTATCGTTGATATTTATCTCTTTTTAAATCGTTTTTAGAGTACTGAACTTGGACGTATTGCTAGTCATTATTACTGTACTCAAGAATCTATGGCCACATATAACAAACTTCTTAAAGCAACTTTAAGTGAAATTGAACTTTTTCGTGTGTTTTCATTGTCTTCAGAATTTAAGTACATAAATGTTCGCGAAGAAGAGAAAATGGAGTTACAACAACTCATTGAGAGAGTTCCTATCCCTGTAAAAGAAGGTATAGAAGAACCAAGTGCAAAAATAAATGTTTTACTCCAATCCTATATTTCTCAGTTGAAACTCGATGGATTTGCGTTAATGGCTGACATGGTTTATGTTACGCAATCTGCCGGTCGTCTCATGCGAGCAATATTTGAGATTTGTTTACATCGAGGCTGGGCTCAGTTAACGGATAGGGTCTTGAATTTATGTAAAATGATAAATAATAGAATGTGGTTGTCAATGACCCCTCTCAGGCAATTTAAAAAAATGCCTATTGAAGTTGTAAAGAAAATTGAAAAAAAAGATTTTCCCTGGAAAAGATTTTACGATTTGGGTCACAATGAGATTGCTGAATTGATACATGCACCAAAAATGGGTAAAGTGATCCACAAATTTGTTCACCAATTTCCTAAAGTTGAGGTAACTACCCATATCCAGCCTATTACACGCTCTACGCTTAGTGTTGAAGTTACGATCACACCTGATTTCCAATGGGATTTAAAGATCCATGGCAGTTCGGAAGCTTTTTGGGTTTTTGTTGAAGATGTTGATGGTGAAAGAATCTTACATTATGAATATTTTCTTTTAAAGGCAAAGTATGCATCTGATGAGCATGTCATCAAATTTTTTGTACCTGTTTTTGAACCTTTGCCTCCACAGTATTTTATCAGAGTTGTTTCTGACCGTTGGCTTCATTCAGAAACACAGTTACCTGTTTCTTTCCGTCATTTATATCTTCCTGAAAAGAATCCACCTCCTACTGAACTGTTAGATCTTCAACCTTTACCTGTATCTGCACTTCGTAATCCGGATTTTGAGGCTCTTTACCAAGATAAATTTCCCTATTTTAACCCTATCCAAACTCAAGGTATGTATTTCATTTTTTTTTACCTCTTCAACTCATTCAGCACCGCGGTAAAACATTGAAAAAACCAGGGGGAAAAAAACAGTAAAAACCTATAAAAATGCCATTGTTGAATAAAACACCAATGTCTTGATGATGAAATATCTAAAGTAAACAAACACATTACATATCATTTTTTAGCTAATATAATTCCCTATTTAATTATAATAAAGGAAAGCCTGAAAAAAAAAAAAAAAATCTTTTCCAGATATTGACTTGAGTCTAAAGAGAAAAAAAAAGCTGATTTTGTGAATTTTCAAAATAAAAGAATATTTCCAGTTTTTGACCATGGAAAAATATTTAAATGTTTAAATTGATATTTCGCTAGAATAAGTAAAACTTACTAGCTTTTCAAAAATATTCAACATGACTATGTTTGTCAGCAAAAATGCTTTTCATGTTTTAAAATGTCAACATGCACTCAAACTGGGCAGAAAAAACAGTGCCAAAATATACTTGTTACAAAAAAAACATCAATATCTTGAGGTGTGTAGTTGAACGTATCCATACACAAATAATCTTCTAGGTTAGGTCTACGGTCTATTCCCATAGAAATTAGCACCGTAATGAGTCTGAGTAGTTCATACCTGGTAATCGGACTCCAATTGGAAAACCTTGAATATTGACGAGCAGGTAAATTCTCTTGCAATTTTTGGGTGGCGTATTCATTTATTAGTGTCACAACATTTACTTGTACGTCTAAGCTATACAGTTCCAAAAAGCATTTATAAGCTGAAGATGTACCATCAAGGCCAGCAAAAACTCCAGGCACTTTAGCTGGATATTTTAGCATACTTTTTATTAAAAATGTCAAAAATTTTAAAAATGTCTGATATCGAAAAAAAAATTTTAAAGATGAATATCAGGGTAAATCACAGAGTTCAATATTGATTACTCTTGTAATTTTTAGTTTAATCAAGTTTTTAAAATTCTGTAAGCTCATTGCTTCTTGGGCTTCTGACAACCTCTTGAGCTTCTGATAACCTCTTGGGCTTCTGACAACCTCCTGGTAGGGTTAAATATTTTATACAATAATTAAATGAAATATAAAAGTATTTACTCAACAACCTGTCAGATACATAGTATTTTGTTATGACAGGTGCTAACATACATACAGTCAAACTTTGTTAAACGCTTCTGATCACGAAAGCGCTTCCTTTCATAAGCACCATACCCCCTTAAAATTTATATTACTTAATTTAATATACATACAGTAAAATTTCTGTAAAACGCTTCTGATCGTGTAAGCACTTCCAGTTAGAAGCGCCCCCTTAAATTTCATATTATTTAACAAGCCTTGTCTGATAAGCACCACTAATAAGAGTAGAGAGAAGGCACTTAAAAGGAATTACCATTGAGTATTTAGCAAAATATCAATCTTTTATGCACAATTTTTTTTAAACTGCTGTCATTGCAAATAGATATCAAAGGGTCAATCCCTTAAAAATCAAAAAAAAATAATAGGCGCAGAAATTTTTTGCTTATTTTTTATTTTAGACATAGTCTTTGGGAAAGACTATGTATTTTTATCTTTAACAAATGAAATCCTTCTGTTCATTTTCAGTTTTTAATGCGCTCTACAATTCCGATGATAATGTATTGATTGGGGCACCCACTGGAAGTGGCAAAACTATTTGTGCAGAGTTTGCTATTTTACATCTGTTGCTTCAACACCACGATGCAAGATGTGTATATATCACAACGTTACAAGCACTTGCCGAACAGGTCAGTATATTTATGTGATATAGCATGTGTTTTCTACAGGAAACAATTCAGGTTTTTTTTTTTTTTTTTAAATTTTGGACACCTGAATTATTTTCATATTTTTGTTTTGATAATATTATATTTACGTTATATGGTTTTTATTTCTATATAGATACACATTTGTAGTGATCCAGTTTAAGGCCCAGCCCTAGAACAGATTAGATCTTGTATAAAAATTCTATTGTATATCTATTTTGATAATTTTGACTTGTTTTTAAAATTTTTTGGTGTAAAGGTGAGTCCAAAAGTCACACATATGAAACTTTTCCCAATAATTGCAGTGCGATGATTTAAACAATCACTTTTATCAAAATTAGTAGGGAAATTTTTGAATTTGTATTTTTATTTGTTTTTTCTGGCTTGATTGCAAATATCTTGTCTAAAAGTCCATTAGTTACTGAAATACTAATACTTAAATTCCACGTAGCATTATGTTGGTTTATTTTACTGGAACTACAGTGAATTTAATTTTATAAATTTTTGACTTTTAAAGGCTGTTATAATAATGCATTCATCTGTTCTATGCCTTGTTTTATATTTAGGTTTTCACAGATTGGCGTAACAAATTTGGTATTATGCTTGGTAAAAATGTAGTCATGTTGACTGGTGAAACTAGTGCAGATCTTAAATTGCTTGCAAAGGGTAACATAATAATATCAACTCCTGATAAATGGGACGTGTTGTCAAGAAGATGGAAACAACGAAAAAATGTCCAGAATGTTAATTTGTTTATTCTAGACGAAATGCATTTGATTGGCGGTGAAAATGGAGTAAGTAGTGGTTCCATTTTTCATTTTTCAATTGCTCTTATTTTTATATGCTCTTGTGCAAAATTTTTTGACACTAGTCTTAAGATACGATGTTTATTTATCGTTTGATTAAGCCAAATGTGAATCTCTTATAGGACAATCTTGTCAAACTTCTTTTCTACGGGAATCTTCAATGTAAGTCAATAAATACATCTATACTTGAAGTGCTATAGTTTACATTAGAGAGCCTGCAAGATTTTTGGCATACGGGCCCAACTGTACTTGTTATGTTTTTTCTTGTTTGAGGTGTAAAGAAAAAGTATTTATACTTTCATTATTTCCCTCAGAAACATTTAATAAAATGTTAGTTTGCATTGAGATGAAATCTATGTTTTCATTTGATTTGATTTGCGGTTGTGTAATAATTCACACTTTTCCTAATATATACATTGTTATAGCCTGTGATGGAAGTGATATGTTCTCGTATGAGATATGTTTCGTCACAGATAGAAAAGAACATTCGTATAATTGCATTGAGTTCTTCTCTCAGCAATTCTAAGGATATAGCTCAATGGCTGGGAGTAAGCACCAACAACATCTTCAACTTCCATCCTAATGTTCGACCAGTACCTTTGGAGCTACATATTCAGGTAAAATATTGTATATTATTTAAATGTAGTTTTAGACAAAGTCAAACAAACACTATCTAATTTCTATATCACAATTTTTGAAAGGAAAAATTTTTAAAGCTTTGGTCATACCCATTAGTGAAAGATTTCTTTGTTTTAGCGCTTAATTTCATTAAGTACTATTTCACAATGAAATTTGGCACTGTTGGGTATAAAATATGAACCTGATGACGCCTTAGTCCTGCTAACACTATGGTATTTTTTCAAATTTGATACTTTTGTGGTGGCTCCGTCTGTGATCTTCAAAACTATAGATATTTAAGCATAAAAACATTATCAAAATATTTGTCAATATCTGGCTATCCAAAAATGATAATTCCAGCATGATAAAAATCAGTAAGTTTGAAATAACCCTGATGGTTAAAGTTTATTAGCAATTTTTAGATTTTAGTTCTGAAACTTTAAAACTTTCTTTTTTAAAAACTGTGAATTATAGAGCTCTTCATTGCTTTGCATGCCAAGTGCTTATTACGAGCTTTAGCTTTTTGTGTCCATTAAACTTGAGCCTATCCATTCATCAGTAATGTTGTTTTTAGGGATTCAATATAACTCATACTGGATCGCGTCTCATTGCCATGGTGAAGCCAGTTTATCAATCTATTACAAATTTATCCCCAAGGAAACCAGTCATTATTTTTGTGCCATCACGTAAACAGAGTAAAATCACATCACTTGATTTGCTGTCTTTTTGTGGTGCTGAAAACCAACCACAAAGGTAATCAATTTAAATAATATATAAGTCTTCAAAAATTTTCTTTGTTCATGCTATTTACAAATAAAAAAAATGTAGACCAAAATCTAACACAAATCAACTCAAGCCAGGTTAAAGTTCCATTATCACTATTATGTGTGAAAAACTTTTGCAAAAAAAATAGACTAAATCATCGATTCATCTTAAAAAAGATTAAATTTTTTAGGGTTCTCAGAATATATTTACTCATCACTCGATTTATTTCTTTTATATTCTGTTATTCATTTAAATTATAAATATAATTCCCTAAACAAGAGCTTTTCATTAAATCGTTTGTTTTGAAGATGATTTGTTCTTTTTAAAAAATTGTAAATTTTTTTTTTCAATTATACTTAGAGGTAATTTCAGTCAATAATAAAGATCTATAAAAATCTTGTAAGTGAGGCATAAATTCCATGCAAAATATGGATTTAGCGATAAATTACTATCTTAGCCAGCCTTCTCAAATAATTATATGAACTATGGTTGTTAATTTTTAAATTTGGTGGTGCTTAAAAATTGTCATGTGTCTTAGGTTTCTTCATTGTACATAGGAAGATCTTCAACCACATCTTAAACGAATACAGGAGAAGACTTTGAAGGAAACATTGACTTACGGAGTTGGTTACCTACATGAAGGACTTACTGATATTGAAGTGAAAATTGTAGAGCAGTTATTTACATCTGGTGCTGTTCAGGTAAGGTTATTTTAATTATCTGCAAGATTTTTTTTTCTTTATTTCTTGAAGAAAAATCAGATATAAAATGATTGAGATATTTTATTATGATAGTAAACCCAACTTAAACACGTCATTGTCTATAGATTTAAGCTTTGCCTTGTATTCCTTTAGACATACACACATATTAACCTTTTCTAATTGCTAGGTAACAAAAACCTTTACAAAAACTTTTATATATGTTATGAATTTTCTTCCTTTTGGAGTCTCGAACTTTGATCTCATCCATGAGTGACAAAGGCAAAGTTAGTATTAATTTCTTAATCTGCATTTGCGACTGATATAATTTTATATTGGAATACATTACAGACCTAGTAGAGTATGGTACAGATGAATTTTATTAACTTTGTATGCTAGAGGTGACTCTTGGTTCTCTGCTAATATGTATATACAATGTTGATCTTTTATCAGTGATCTGATATAATTCTCATTGTAAATGCTTATTGTTGCTTGTACTTAGTCCTAGCATGTTATCATGTATTGAAGACAGGCATAATCATTTGATGAAGTGTTTGAGTGCAGTTTTTATAGCTGGATACCTGGGCAATTTCCAACCTTATGGTAATATAAAAAGTGAGTGCTTTTATTATGGGGGCTCATATTACCAGAATTTTCACTTATTTGACTGCATCATACTTTAAACTGGTGTTTGCTATGCTCCATTGCTACTTTGGGTCTAGTTGACGCCTCCAAGTTCATTCACATTTTGGCATATCTAGGACCAGAACACCAGAATATCAGTGTTCTGGTTCAGGAATGTTAACCTGATTCTCTTTTGATAGGGTAATTGCTCCAGGATAGGATATTTTGAAAAAAGGCTTTTCTCTCTTAGTACCGATCAACTCATGTCCAACTGCTTTTCACATGGTACATTTTACAATTGAGTCTTCAAAGTTTCACTTGAGTATTTGCATTGAGCATGTCGGCTATCTTGAAATTTTTTTCAGAGGTGACAGGTATGCCAAAATAAATCCAAATATCAGCATTTTTTTGGTTCCTTCAAAAAATTTCTCGCCAAATATTCTGAAATTTTGGATTATGTCAGGAAATATTACTCCTAATATATTGGTTATGCCTTTGGAATTTATGAGCTTTTAAAATGTTGCCCTTCTATTATGCTACATCTGAGCTATCTTGTCTTCAAAAAATTTTCAGATTTTGTATGGGTAAACTAAAAACATTTTCTATTATGTTTTGGTTAATGCCTTAAAATTTTAAGGATCCAGTCTCCCTTTTCTTAAAGTAAATAAGAATATAATAACAGCCAGCCTAAAATGCTACTTCCAATCAATATTTTTCATTAAAAGTTAAACAAAAAGCATGCCAATGAACATATTTTAGTTACCTAGGATTGAGTTACACTAAACAGGAATAATTTGGTTGCTCTTGGTCTAAAAATGTTATTTAACTTAAGAATACATATTTAAGTACTAATTGAATTTATTGATAACTTTTAGGTGATGGTTGTGTCACGTAATTTGTGTTGGTCTGTAAGCTCTCATTCTCATTTGGTTATCATCATGGACTCACTCTATTATGAAGGCAAAATACATACCTATGTCGACTACCCTGTCACAGATGTCTTACAAATGATTGGAATTGCAAACAGACCTTTGCTTGATGATGCTGGAAAAGCAGTGATTCTTTGTTTATCTTCAAAAAAAGAGTTTTTTAAAAAGTTCTTATATGAGCCGTTACCCATTGAGTCTCATCTTGACCATTGCCTACATGATCATTTTAATGCTGAAGTTGTGACAAAGACCATTGCAAACAAGCAAGATGCTGTAGATTATTTAACATGGACATTTATCTATAGAAGAATGACTCAGAATCCTAATTATTATAATTTACAAGGTCAGTAGATAATATTGGGAATAGTGTTATTAAGGGCTGCCAATGACTTTTAAAACATTTCTAAAAATCTTTATATTCATAGACCCTGACACCTATAGTGATGTATTATAATTGTGTGACACTCATTAGATTATCATTAAATGTTTTTATGACAATAATCGATGTAGATGGTGCATAGTTGTTCAGTCTTTAGAATTATATACTTTTTAAAAACTCAAGTAAACCCTAGAAATGCGCAAAGAGAATTTATAGAGAGAAATCAGTGAAAACACAAATGTAACTCAAGGAAAATTGGAAGATGTAATATTTTCTGGGGAGAACTCAAGAAAAACTTATGTAGAATTCAAGAAAATTCAGATTACCCTAAGAATGCAAGTATAACTTAAGGAAAACACAGACAGGATTCAAAATAACATGCAGAACTCAATGAAAATATAGGACCTAGTTTAATGACAGGGAGAGCTATGACGTTTTCCTTACCCAAATGATTTGGAAATTTATTAAGCATAAAAGAGCAATATCTAATTTCTCATACCTTCACTTTGTTATTTAAGCATAAGTTTTAATAAATGAATTGTTAGTCACTTCCTCATAATAATTGTAAGCTTGTTCAATGGGGGTAAATTTATTTACAAGAGAAATTAAGCCAAGGAAAACCCATTCAAAAAACATGGTAAACTTTAAAAACAGTCAGAATAGACTCAATGAAAATAAAGGAAGAATCCATTCAAAATGTGGAGAAAATTCCATATTAGGAATTCTCAACAAAATATAGGAAAACATGAAAAAAAGGACGTGTAGTAAAGGAAAGAAGTCTAGAAATTAATTATTAATAATTTGTTGCGTCCTCTTTATTCAGAAATTCTGTTTCTAGCTACCTAACATTGCTTCTTATAGTTTCAAACTACTGTGAATCTGTTTATGCTTGCAATATTTTAAACAACATTCAAATGATTAAAATTCATTGGAATAAATATATTTAAAAGTTATGGTATCAAAATTGGCAAATTGGGCAATGTTTTCATTGTCATTTTTATAGGAAGTAAAAATATTACATTACAACTGTCTTTATTATCGGGAAATATATTTCCTATGTATTGTTATGAGTTAGCAAAAATGAGTATATAATTTATGAGACTGTATTATAGAAATTTCTATTGATTCTATTTTCTTAAAGAATAATATTTGTTTAGTTATATTAATTTTTTGATTTCAGGCGTTTCTCATCGACATTTATCTGATCACATGTCTGAACTTGTGGAAAATACATTAAATGATCTCGAACAATCTAAGGTTTGTTTGTTTTTTATTTTTTGTTGATTAACATTGGATTTTCGAATATTTTTAAACAATAATGAGCTGTTGTTTCCTGTTCAATCACTCATTTATAAATCCAAGCATGGAAATATACATTTTTTTTTATGTTTAAATTTTTTACTCTAGTGTGTTTCTGTGGAAGATGAAATGAATGTCACACCTTTAAATCTTGGGATGATTGCAGCTTACTACTATATCAATTATACAACTATAGGTGAGTACCTTACTACTGTAATAGTACTACTACTAGTACCTTATTAAGAAAACATTGTTTGAACAAATACTTGTGAATTATTGTTTTTCTTTAGCAACGAGTTTCACAAACAGTCACTTCTAGGCCGAACCTCTTATTTTATCAATTTATCCAAAACTAATCTATGCAGAAAAAAAAAAAAAAAGAATATTAAATTCTTCATTAGTGACTGAAATTTTATATGGACTCTCAAGGTTTGTTAGTTTTTTGGTGCTGAACCAAAATTTTCTAAAATTAATGATTTTTTTTGCTTAAAAAAATTTCTAAAATTTTTTGTTTACTTGGTTTTGAATTTTGCCTGACATTAACATAATGACATCCTTTGACCAATATATACCCCCAGAAAATATGACTTATCTGTCGCTGTTATAATTTGTAACCATGCGTTGGTTATACAATTTCAGTTGTTGTTTAGAATTATTCAGTGTGTCGTTATCAGCAAAAACCAAGTTGAAAGGGCTAATAGAAATCATTGCATCTGCGTACGAATATGAAAACCTCCCTATTAGACAACACGAGGATTCAGTATTAAAACAGGTAATTTAAAATATTCCTGCAATATTTTATAATTTTGAAAGATTTAAAAAGTTGTTTTTTTCGAAAATGTTGGAATATATAGTTTTTTTCATAAGCAAATATAAGTTTTTGTTTGTATTTTGATTTTTGTCCTAGTTTGATATTTGGCTATTGGTGGATCTCTACTGTAGTTATGAAAATGAGGTTTTGTAAAATTACAAGGTTCTGTCCAAAATTGGCTCTCTAAAAGTAAAACTAAAGCTCAGTTTTTTTTTTAAACTAAATCATAAGGCCTAACACTCTCGAAAAACTAAACATGAGTGTAACCGCTGCATGTACAAATACCTTAATTTTAGAACATTTGGAGCTTGTCGGTGCTTAGATATAATCCAAAAATTAGAAATGCCAAAATAATTTTTAGACTAGTGAATTTATAGAGTAGTGAATCTTTAACTCAGTTGATCTTTAAATCGGTAGATAATAAATGTTCTGTCTTTATCATTCAAAAGGTATGTTAACACAGAAATATGTCCATTTTTATTTTTTTATTAACACAAAACTCATCCAAAATCAAGCTGTTTTCTCAATCCACAAACTACCTTTCTTATAGCTTAAAACTTAAGTTCTTACTTTAGTTATCGAATCGTGTACCTTATAAAGTTGCAAATCCAAAATTCAACGATCCTCATGTCAAGACAAATCTTCTTTTACAAGCACACCTCTCAAGAATGCAGTTGTCAGCAGAATTACAGTCTGACACAGAATTTATACTTGGAAAGGTAATTTTTATTTTGTTGTTTAGTTTTTATTATTTCTTTTTGGCCGATCATATTATTTATGACGTAACAGAAAGTATCAAGTATACGAAAAATAAATTTTTCTATAAATTTTGTTCTTTGTTCTCTTTATCCTGGACCTCCAATTCAAGTTTTACTCTCTAGTCTTTTCGAAATGTTAAAAATGAACAGAAATTTGTAATTATGGTATAATATTTTATTGTATTATATTTATATATTATATATATTTATTGTATTTATTGTAATTTTGATTCTTATCTCCAATTTCACTTATTCAGGCTTTTACGGAATAGCAAAAAGATGATAGGATATATAATTTATCTAACCTCATATTATTTATTATATTATAATGTATATCTCATATATATAATGTATGTCTCATTCCATCTCATATTTTAGTTTAATCAGAACAAGTTAAAAATAAATTTTTTTGAAGCCAAAACATTCATTTACTTTCTCACTTCCAGTAAATGCTCTTTAGTTATGGAGAAAAGCATTGACAAAAAAAAAATATGCAAGGATGTTACACTTTTTTTTTTTGTCAAATTCTCGAAATGAAACATTTTATGTTAATTTTATTTGGGTATATTTATAATATTTATAATATTTAATATTTAATCAGTAGTGTTATTCAGACCTAGAGGAAAGTCTGTTGAGAAGTTCTTTTTTCTTCTATTGTATTGTATAATGAAATTAATTATTTTCAGGAAAATCTGTTAAATAAGTTTTTTGTTCAATTTTTCCACTCTTTCCAATAATGCTGCTATTAGTTTACAGCAAATAGATTTTGGAATTTTTTATCTTTTCAAATACGAGGTAGGGTATAAAGATTTGGGGTCAATAGGAAACTCCAATTTTGGGAATGGAATATATTTAAATTTGATCTCATCTGCGTGTCTTCCTAAGCCATTTCATAAATTCCCACTATAATACTATGAATTGAGCTTTAATTAATTTGCAGGCAATGCGTTTAATTCAAGCGTGTGTTGATGTATTGAGCAGTAATGGCTGGCTATCTCCTGCAATTACTGCAATGGAGCTTGCACAGATGGTAACTCAGGGTATGTGGTCAAAAGATTCGTATTTAAAACAAATACCACATTTCTCCTCAGAGATTATAAAACGATGTCAAGAAAAGGTAATTCTTATTTATTTATTTTTTTACTTTTGTTCAAAAAAAAAAAATTTCTTCCAACTGTTTTTTTTTCTTCATATTGCCATAAATTGTTTTTTAGTAGCCTGAGGCCTAATTGAAATTTTTAATTGAACTCTGGAAATGGGATTTTTTTTTCCTCATAACTTTAGTCTGAATTAATAAATAGGACTCATCATATTATGACAACATTGAAACCAAAATGTTATCTCTAATTTTAACTTAGTTTTTTATGGAATTTTGTATTAACTCTGATATTTTTCCTAAATTTATAGGAGATTGAATCTGTATTCGATATTATGGATATGCAAGACGAAGATCGTAACAATTTGTTGAAATTATCAGACCTACAAATGCAAGATGTAGCAAAGTTTTGCAATCGTTACCCAAATATCGAACTATCTTACGAAGTTGCTGGTAAAGATGCTTTGAGCAGGTAAAAATAAAGAATCAGTGACATCTTTTTTTTTTACTATGTGCCATATATTTGCTAAAATATTTTTCTTTTTAATCTTTCAGCTGGTTTTTCAGCTGGTTTTTCAGCCGGTTTTTCAGCCGGTTTTTCAGGAAAATTCATTTAAAGTTTAAGTTAAATTTTTTAATTGTTGTGCTTATTCAATTATTTTTTTTCAATTTATATATATATATATATGTATATATTTATAAGTATATAAATATATATATATATATATATAAATATATATTTATACACACACACACTCACACACACACATATATATATATATATATTTTACCTTTTCCTGAAGTTTAATACAAAGTTTATGACTTGAGTATTAATCTTGTTATGTGATGGCAATATCCATCTACTGGATCTTTAGGTTGGGAGTAGGGGATAGAGGAACAGGTTCTAGAAACAGAGACTAGCTGGAAATAAGTAGACAACAGACACCGACAACAGCACAAATTTTGACAAGGCATAGCATCTGCACGGGCTACACAAAATACACTAAACTAATTTACACTAAGTTTATACAACAGATGACACGAAATAAATATGGCAATATAGAATTTGCTTTTTATGGTATATGCCATATACCAAAAAAAAAATAAGTTGTAAACTCTGAAATCTTTAAATATACAATTTTCAAAGTTATAAAGAAAATTAAAAAAATTATATTGCAGTTATCTTAATTAAAACATTCTCTAAAGAAGAATATCCAGTATTTCATTATCATAATAGATGCTGCATGGTGTATCCACGATAATAAATCTTTTAATGAAGGCGTCGTAATACTTTCCTATTTTACCTCACTAAAAAGGGTTTGCAAATATTTTGCCACTTTCAGTTCTATTTTTTTATTAATTTAAGAGGATTTAGTCTAATTGTGTATTGCTTTTTTAATCAGGTGGTTTGAAATATTTATATAATATAGTATACTTTTGTACTTTTGATATTTTCACGATCATTCTCAGTCATTTACTTAAAATAAGGAAGTTATTTTTATAATTTATGTCGTTTTCTTTTTAGTGGACGACCAGTTGTGGTAAATGTTAATCTGGAAAGAGAAGAAGAACAACCGGGTCCTGTTATTGCTCCATTCTTTCCTCAGAAACGTGAAGAAGGATGGTGGATTGTGATAGGTGATCCTAAGAACAATAGGTAGGGTTTCAGTAAGCTCGTTTTAGCAATGTTCAAAGATATTTAAATTGAATTTACTGCAATTTTACTGTTATTGTTTAACCATTAACTTTTTGTCTGGAATTTAATAAGGGCTCATAGAAAGGTATAAATTCTATCATTCTTAAAAAATGTAACCTTAATGACACGAAATGCGAATATTACTTTCTTAATTTCACCTCCAGAGCAAAGTTTAAAGGGAAATTTTATTAATTTTCTAATTTTGGAATTCTGAAATAAATTAATTTCGGAAAAATAATGCTCTTAATATTTGCTCTAATTTTGTAATTCTATATCTTTTCTTCATTTAACCCATAAATATATTAGCATTTTTGCTTGTTTAGCCTGATCTCTATCAAGAGGCTTACTCTCCAACAAAAAGCCAAAGTAAAGCTTGATTTTATCGCACCTTCGGCTGGAAACTATGCGTATAACCTTTATTACATGAGTGACTGCTATATGGGCTGTGATCAAGAGTACCCTCTTAAAATCTCCGTACATGAGGGAGATGAAATGAGTGAATCAGATGAAAGTGACTAAGTTTTGGAGATAGTTTGCAAATCACCCATTGGAGATATTGATGCAAGGAGTTTGGAAAATAAAAATTACAATGGCGGTTTTTAAAACAAAAACGATTTTTTTATAAAATTCTGTAATTTGAACTGAAGAACTTTATAGTCGATTTTGTATAGTGGGATATAATGTAACATCGTCAGTACCCACGTGTAGATGAAGAATATATCATAGGCAAAGACTGTCTTTTTAAACTAAGAAAATTTCTTATTGACATTTCAATGTATTAATTTTTTGTATTACCAGTCGGTGGTAAGTATTTGAATCCCTGAATTATGTTTCATGGTTTGATGTCCTGGACAATATTTTTGATTATTATTTTATATTTTTGAGGTTTTTATTATCTTGTCTAAAGTAAAATTTTATGTAAAATTCGATTCTAAAAGTATTTTTTATAATTTCATGCATAAATAGGTAAAAACATTCATCTATATGACAGCGGACCTAAATTTATCCCCTAGAAACGCCTTAGAAATAGCATTAGAAAATACTTTTGACTTAAAATTCAAGGGTACTGTCTCTTGTTAGCTTTTTGAAAAATTACCGATAAAGTTAGCATACTTACAAAGCTCTTCAATCCTAAAACCACTTTAGTTGTCAAACATACCAGAAGTTTTTTTTTTTTTTTTTTTTTTTTTTAAGTTTAATTAGTACTCAAAAGATTTCAAAACTATTCTATATCGTTTTAGAACGACGAAAATATTTATAAAATTGATACCAGATACCTTTGCTCAACGGATTTCTTGAGATTACCTGGGCAGATATGCCTGTTATATTTATTATTATATACGAAATTTGCAACATCAACAAAAATGAATAAATGAAAAATAAGAATAGACAAAAAACACAAAATTAATGAAGCATTGTTTCCTTATTTTGTCTTTGCTGTTCCTATGGCTTCCCTCCAGACAAAAGAGACAACCAACTATCTCAGTGTAAATAACATATCAAAAATTATTACAAAACCATGAGTCATTGGAATCACTAAAAATAAGATTGAATGCTTAGACGATAGTGAAATATGTAATTTCCAAATATTTAATGAAAAACAGAAATATATTTGGCGGTGAAGTTCTTTGTTACATAAGAGAACATATGTTTCAATTATATTTCACCTGAAACTGAAATTTAAAGTATGTTTGTTTATATTCTTCATCATTTCAAACTTTTTGGACCCACATAGTGAAGGTGTAATGAGTACAGTGGCGTCCGTCCATCTATCCGTACGTCCATCTATCCGTCCGTCCTTGGTCTCAATATCTGATATTTTGTATGAAGTAAAAAAAAAGTTCTTGTTTTTCCAATTTTTGTCTAAGCGATGCAAAGATAGACCAAATTTCTATATTTTTCTTTAAATTCTTTTTTTTTTTTTTTTTTTTTTTTTTTTTTTGCATTAAGCTAAAAGATGAGAAATTAATGATTATTTCCAGATTTTCTTGACGATTCCCGCTATAATCTGAGAAAACAAGGCAAAAACGAATTTTTTGGATATATTCATTTGTTGTTTATAATTTTTGTACGAAGTTAAGGGGATAGTATGGTATTACAAGAAAGGTCTTTATTTTTGAGTTTAATCAATTTATATTATGGTTTTAGCATAAAATATAACTCAAAAAGCCAAAAAAAAAAAAAATTAAACAGTTTACGAGCTTAATTAGACACGAAGACTTAAAATTGGTAATATGGCGGTGGTTTTTTTTGGAAACTGTTTATTATTATGGATTTGATTTTTTTCTCATGATTACTTTCATAATTTTTATTTTCTGTACTAAGACCTAAGAAATTGTACCAGAAATGACTATTTTACTAAATTTTAGTCAAATCTAGGTAAAATAAGGTCCATCGGTGGTAAATATAAAAAAAAAAGAGTTAACAAAAACACTTAGTACATATAATATAAGTATGTATTTATTCTGCCACAAACAAATATGCATAAGCTATGAAAATTACAAGACATGAGAAAACAAAAAAATAACAACAAGCATTAAAGACAACAAATAGTGGCAAGGATAGGCACAAAAATTGTCTGTCACAACAATATTTCCATTGTTGTCCCATTATACATCATACACAAAAACATAGACAGGTTGATTCAGAGGAAGCAGAGTAAAAAAAAAAAAGAAAAAATGTTTTCAATATAAAGGGACCTTTTGATGACAGACAATTTTTTCC